>JAQIVF010000285.1:0-26005 GCA_034698365.1 Steganacarus magnus
AATTTCAATAGTTTTGCTTTTATTTATTTCGATAGTCTATTAATTTTGATAATTTTATTTTTTATAATTTTGATAGGATATTAATTTTGATTATGATTTTAATAGTAAACTATCAAAACAACACTACTTTATATCAATACATTTTAGGGAAAAGATGTTCGATGGTTTAAATAAACTGTTAAAAAATTTTATGCATAAATTGTTACAATTTGTTCAGTATTGTATTGACTATAGTTTTTTAATGAGTTAACATAAGCCAAAAACTACTCATAAATTATTCTTACTATAATGTTAGTAGCTTTTGAATTCATGTAAATAAACAGATTTTTGACATAACTGGCAAACATGTATTATGCAGTCTACTTTAAATTGTCGAGATTGACGGACGCCGATAAAAGAGACCACAAACAATAAATGAACAAAAATTAATTCATATAACTTAATTTGATGAGTAATCAAACCACTAAACCAATAATCAAATACATGATTATTGGTTTAGAACTTTTCTAATGATTTGTAGGTTACTATTTGTTTAGTATAAAGTTTATGTATGTTTCGGTGTGGATTCTATTCGAAATTTTTTAAAGGTTTGGTTATCCACAAGTTAAGTTATGAACATCTTTAGTATATATTAACGAATATATTAATAGAATATTTAAGAAGTAAAATGTTTAGCAAAGTTAGATTTAGAGAAAGAATGCTAAAGCTGTCCTTTTTATCAAAGGTTCAATTTGTGATTTCAAAAAAATTGCAACCCTTTATTTAATAGGTTTTTTAAAATTTTAATTATTTCTTTGCTTGTGGTTATTTAAACTCTAATTTAGCGGACCTATAAGAAACTGACTTGGTTTGAGTGCAATACAATGTATGTTTAATTAGTTGTTGACTGCTCGAGCATCGCAATACACTGAATGTGAATCTCGTCACACTTTATTGGTGCAGTGTTTGTCATCCTTTGAAAGTGTGTTCTCTGCATATACACAGTCAGTAATGGCGTGTAGTGTTGTAGTGTTGTAGTGTTGTAGTGTAGTGGCGATTGGGTCTATAATATTAGTAATATTAGTGTGATGTGACCTTCAAATCATATAGATTTCATAACAATATGATGTTCTAATAAATTGTTTTGATTGTAATGGACTGGTGATTGTGATGCGTTGCAATTGATTTATTGCAATCGCTATTGCGAGTCAAACACACATCGATTTTTGTTTTATATTAATGCAATGGATATCAATATCGAAAACGCAAGCGACAGCACGAACCGTCGAAGTAGTTCTGAATTTGGTGAGTATTATAATGAGTGGTATATCACTATATGATGTATTGATGTATTAGATTGCATTCATTGAATTCGATATTTGCACAAACGTTAGGTTCGGCTGAATTGGAAATCGATTTGATGTCTCGTCGCGCGAGTTCTCAGAGCGACGATGGATCGATATTCGCTCATTTAGAGGGTAACGATACCTTATTTGGTGATCTCGCTGATGATGTCGACGATAATATGCACTCATTTATGGAAACGTCTCGCATTTCAATGGAACCGATTGTATCGATAAATCCGATTCGTATGTCGAACGAAGCGACGAGTATTTTAGCAGTGAATGCGCTGAAAAAGGAAGCGAACTCTCAATCAACAGCCGTTACAATATCACCGATTCCCTCGAAACGCGGACCGGGAAGACCTCGCAAAGACGGAAAGGTTCCCATTCAAAGAAAGAGTTTAAACCTATTTCCGGGTCGACCACGAAATAGGGGACGAAAGACGATGAATGTGATCGGTGGTATCGCTTCTGTTTCGCCCAATATTGCCACCACTGATATCGCAACCAAATCTAATTTAAGTTCGTTTAACATCGGTTCCACATTATCCATAAAACCAGTGTCGACCAGTTCTATGCCACGCACTTCATCAGAGTCTTCACGCGTTGAGTTAACAATATCTTCGGGAAATTTTCCTTCACATTTAAATATAGCGAACTCTCAATTTAGTTCCGATAGTTTTGGTATTGAAACAGAGAGTAAAATGAGTGCAAAAGTTTGCGCTTTTTGTAATGTTGGCGAAAATTCGTATTTAAGTTTAGGAGAACTGTTTCATTGTGAAATTTCAGCAGAGTTTAATAATCCGTTTGACAGAATAGAAAAGTTTAATCTTTCACCAGATAAAGACTTATTACTCTCTTCATTCGCATCAGAGGGTTCATCGCGAAGTGGAAGTGCAAGCGGTAAGAAATATATCTCATTTAGAATTATAATTAATTAAATTTAACGTATTTTTACGTTGATTATTAGATTTATGTATTTAAAATGTGAGATTATAATCGCCAAAAATGTCTGTAAAAAATTGTTTTATTTTCAAAGATATTCTAAACCTTAATTGAATCGCTGTTTATTTGAGATTTCGCTGTTGTCGTGCATTTTATGCCTAAATTTTTAACCAATTTTACTAAATAGTTCAGTTAAATTTTAACAAATTAATTCGCTTGTGTTCGTAATCGATCTATATTTTTAACAATGCATGAAAGATAAAAATAAAAGACTGCATTTATTATTATGATAGGAGTTTACGATAAAAAACATAAATTTGAAAATAATTTTTAAGTTTAAAATCTAGGAAGTATTCATAATGATCGTAGAATTACAATAAGTTGAAATTTTATTATAAATTTGCTTATAGGCGGCAAAGAGATAAGTTTAAAATTTTCGCGTCGAGGAAATGAAATGAAAAAGTTGTCATCGAGTGGACCGACAGACGAATTAGATTTGACGATTGGTTTTGCAGATGAATCGACAATAATGAATTCGGCGGAATGTTTCGGTCATTTTTGGGTTCACGATCGATGTGCCGCGTGGTCTGATGGCGTTACACAGAATGACAATTTTATTTTTTTAAATGTTGATAAAGCTGTTTATAAAGGATCTCAACAGCGTTGCAATCATTGTAAGCGATTGGGCGCATCGATTCGGTGTCGATCTTCGACAAACTGCTCCAATACATACCATTACGCGTGTGCTGTTATTAGTGGAACATTTTTGGACTTGAAATCTTTTTTAATGTTATGTACGCTGCACTTATCGCAGGCTACAATAATGTCAAAAAATGATTCACTTTGTATAAACTGTAAAAAGTCAGCATTGATTAGTGATTTGTTATATTGTACACAGTGTGGCCGACATTATCACGGCAAGTGTTTGGATCCAAATGTTATTGTTAATTCTAGTGTGAGAGCTGGCTGGCAGTGTCATGATTGCAAAGTATGTCAGACTTGTCATCAACCGGGAGATGACAATAAAATGTTAGTTTGTGATACGTGTGATAAAGGATATCATATCTTTTGTTTACGTCCAATCATGTCATCTGTACCAAAACACGGATGGAAATGTAAAAACTGCCGTATTTGTGGAGATTGTGGTGCAAGAACTCCTGGTAATGGACCGAGTAGTAGATGGCATATGAACTATTCTGTGTGTGATAGTTGTTATCAGCAAAGAAATAAAGGAAGTTCTTGTCCGATATGTGGAAAGGCTTACAGGCAAGCGTGCCAGAACGAAATGATTCAGTGCACTCTATGTCGCAAACTAATTCATCCACATTGTGAACCCAAACTTAGTCAACGTAATGATCTCATTGCAGACATCGCAACCACTTATGTTTGTCGAGTTTGCGAAAATAATTCAACCGTTAATAGTGGCTTACATCAGCAATTGAAGGATGACTACACAAATACTAATTTTAGTGACTCCATGTTTAATGCCAGCAGAGAATCTTTTACGGGTTCTATTACTGAAGATTCACTCGGAAGTATTGATAATATAGAAATTCAATTATCAGTTGTAAACAACAATGAAGCAAATGAATCAAAAGCCAACGTAAATCCATTTACAAGTAATTCCAGCTCATTAATTCGTCCGCCATTGCCTCCTACTAGTAGTGGAAAATTTCCTGGCAAAAAGAGGTTTAATTTTCCTGGAAAGATGAGAGGAGGAAAGTTTCCCGGACGAAAACGGGCAAAAACAGTTGAATTTAGGCGCAAACGTGGGCCTAAGACCAAATTTAAGCAATTTGCCACTCCATCTGGCAGTATTGGTTTGCCTGTAAATCCACTAACAGGTAGCAATTTTAATGTGATTGTCGGTCAGGAAGGATTTGAAATGAGAGATAAGACTAAAGAAGACGATCCTGCGGCTGAAAATAAAATCATTCTCTGTTCCGTTTCCGATGAATTTGTTTTATCACAAGACGCGTGTGCTATGTGTGGAAGTGTAGGCAAGAGTGAAGAGGGACGGCTTATCTCTTGTTCTCAATGTGGACAGTGTTACCATCCTTTTTGTGTTAACATTAAAGTAACTAAAGTTGTTCTTAATAAAGGATGGCGTTGTTTAGAGTGCACTGTTTGTGAAGGTTGTGGTCAACCACATGATGAGGCGCGTCTCCTACTGTGCGACGAGTGTGACATTAGTTATCACACTTATTGTTTAGATCCACCACTCGACGATGTGCCTCAAGGAACGTGGAAGTGTCGCTGGTGTGTCATTTGTCTTAAGTGCAAATCGCGAAATCCTGGTTTCGGATCTTTATGGCAAAAAAACTATACAGTGTGCGGTCCGTGTGCCAGTCAGTCCATATGTCCCGCATGTAAATCTGACTACGATGAGGGCGATCTTATTATACAGTGTATACAATGCAATCGGTATAGATTTAGATAATATAGATTTAATTTAAATTGCTTTATTACACTAATATTTGTTTTATAGTTGGTTACACGCGAAATGCGATGCAATGACCTCTGAGGACGATTGTGAGAGTGCAGCCGATTTTGGCTATCATTGTTTATTATGTCGACCAAAGGAAGAACTACCTCCACATTTGCAAGGTATTATAATAATCGATTTACTATATCTCGATACACTTTACAAATTACTTTCCTATACTCTTTTAGCACAAAAAGCTGCAGCATTGTTGGCTAAACCACAACCAGTTGTTGCAATTTCTCAAAATCGCGATGATATAAACGACTTGAGTAATACATGTAACGAAAAATTATTAAGAAGAGATTCTGAAGATTCACACGCAAGTAAAATGTCTTTAACAAACGCGCAACAGTCTCAAGATAGTGTTGCTCCACAAGTTTCATTTGCTGCCACTTCCGCTGCGCGAACTCTTCCACCTAAAGTTCAAATGCAATTTCATTTGGTTGATGGTATATGGCTTTCGGAGAGAGGAATGAATCAAATAAAATCAATGCTTCTCGAACAACCAAAGCGCACGCGAGTGAAAAGAGGCTCGCGTCAAATTAGTGGACAACTCTCCAATGTCTCTATTGTTAAGCTCGAAGATACTGAAGACATCGCTAAAGAAGATGACGCAGCATCTGTTGAGGATAATAAAATAGTTGATGAGGGGGTAAATGTTAAAAGCGATGAGGCGGGAGAGAAAAAGAAAAGACAAAGACGTCTTCACAAGTTAGGTATCGGTGGCTTTTCCGTCAAACAAAGAGGGCGTATCAGTACCACTAAAGATGAGGAATTTAACACGAATGCAGATATCGATCTAAATATTACTAATGACTTAAACAGTAATAATGAATCGCTTAATAATGATAAACCTAAGAGAAAGAGAAGAGTTATTAAGAAAAAAAGTCAACTTCAAGATAGTTTTCCTTCATATATGCAAGAAGCGTTTTTTGGTAAAATTCTTATAGAAAACACTCAACAAAATACAGACACAAATGCTGTGCCGCTTGCATCAAATTCGATACCATTTCAATTATTAAGTGATGACGAAGACTTGATGAACAAAAATATAGATAAAGACAAATTAATAGATTTAACACCGATGGAGATCGCGGCCGTTAAACTTCAAAGGCCTAAAACAAATGATTGTTTGAATCGTGCGTTGGATGACAATTCTAGGAGTACACTCGACGATGATTTACAAGACAGCGAAGCTCTGCAAGATTTATTGCCGCCATTACCACCTGATGACGAATTAATGGATATGTTAATTAATGAAGACGGTTTAGATCGACACGATGAATCTCTCGACAATTTGTCAGTTGATGGCAAAGATGCTGGAGTTAATTCTAAAGACGATGCAATCGATTCTGTATTATTAAGTCCTCATTTTAGTTTAGAAGGAATGGTTGGAGAGTCTAGTTTGCCACAAATGGACAGTAAAGACGTGGAAGATTTATTTAAAGGTGTACTCAGTCCTTCGCATGACAACGAAGACAATGATTTTAATACAATTTTGGAAACACCGAGCGCGCCATTAAAGGCATCGATGCAAATACCTCCGCCACCTTTGACATCACTTTTATCCTCTTCTACGCCTTCGCAAAATCTAATGCCGGCTTCATCCGTACCATTGCCTCAATTAATGCATTCAAAACAAACTTCGGTTGAAAATGCAATAAATGCAAGCAATATAGACAACTCGTTTAATATGCCGCCTCCATCGCCATATCCTGTCAATATAAATGATAGCACATCTTCGCAGTTCAGTCCGCAAATACCTGAATCTCAGAATCAGTGGTCATCAGAGCCTGACGCTGAAATGACATCGCAGGGTCAAAAAAATATGCTTAAATGGGAGAGCGATGAGGCATTGGGAGCTTTAGCCACAATATCGCCAGTTCTGTATGCAAATCTTAATCATACTAATCTTAAAAATGACTATCCGTTATGGAGTGATAGAATCAAACAGATATCTAAGCTTTGGCGTCAGCTTCCAACTGATCAAAGGCAACCATTTCTACAAAAAGCGCGCGAAAACAGAGCCGCAAATCGTATTCAAAAAGCTCAAGCAGAGTCTTTAAGGAGTGGCAAAGAAATTCGAACCAATGCTAGCATTAATACTATTCGAGATATGGATCACGAGCGACAGTGGAAACACTTACAAGCTAGTCGTCAACAACAAGTACAACAACAGCAAACATTACAAGATCATTCACAAACTGTTATGAAATTACAGCCGTCTTTAGGTCCCATTTCGCCAAACGATTCTTCGAGAACGAGTATTGTTGGATGCAATATTCCACAATCACCGTCGAGGTCAGCACCTGATTATTGTTCGCCATCTGAGGCTTCACCTCATAATGGAGCTCTTAGTCATTCTCAAGAATCGCAAATTCATTCTCCAATGCCACACCTTTCAGCTCAATTTCCAATAACGTTGAATCGGCCTCAAGAGCATTCGTCAACAGCGGGTCCCTCTCCTCTCAGTCCAGTTATTCAAGTATCTCGCGTCAGACCACCAATTGATCCAAACAAATTGCCACCGAGTTCTACATGCAAACCTATGCAATACGATCCATATTCTCATCCGCCCACTACACCGAGACCTCAAATGCCTCTTCAAGCAAATATAAGACCCGCCACTCCTCAACAAAGATCTCCGTTCTCTCCGACATCGCCTGGAGGTTCGCTTGTGAGCACTTCAATAGCACAATCATCAAACGAATCGTTTCATACGCCTCCATCCACTCCGAGACCACTCAGTACTGATCCATGCTCTCAATCATTACCTTTAAGCCCATACGCTTCACAACAACCGCGAACTCCTGCGTCTTCGAGTCCATTTTCACCCACACATAATTTGATGCCACAAACTCAGAAATGTATACAACCTTCAGATCCATACGCAGTACAAGTTGCTACGCCTAGAACTCAAATACAATATCACGGTGAATATCATACAAATCAAATGGATGCACAATCGCAAAGTAATGAATGCTCGTCGCATCCAATTTTGGGTCAGAGAATAGTTCAGCGCTCGCAAGACCTTTATAATCAAAATGTTGAATCCTATCCTAAGCCGGTATCGACACCTCAGCCGCAAATACAACAACAAACTCAAAACGAACATTTTCAGAAACTCGCGTCACAATCTATTGCTGATCATAATTTAAATCAAACGATGGCAACGCGGCCTCAATTAGTTCCGCGAAATCAATACGATGACATGTATTCTCCACAGCCACCTATTCGTATGATTCAACAGCCAGATATTTATTCTCAACCGCCTGGCACTCCAAGACCTGCTCCAGCATTCCATCAGCAGCAACAGCTGCCGCACGACCCGTACGCCTACCAACCTGGCACTCCAAGACCTAATGTCAATCCAAGAGTTTCATCTATGCAATTGATTCACCATCCGTTAACAATAAGGCCTTCGGCTGCCAATGATCCTTACAGTGTACAGCCCGGAACACCAATGCCTTCTCCTGTTCACGATCCGTATTCTAAACCACCAGGTACTCCAATGCCTGTCGTGTCTGGCGATAAAAATCACGACACGAGTGATACAAATCAAGTGTCTCGCGAACATTTAAGGGCTTTACTGCAAAAACAACAAATTCGACGACAACAGGAACAAAATAGAAACGATCCACAATGCACTTCACCTCAGATATGGACAGGTAATCGAATTTTATATCGTATACTCAATATATTAATTAAATGAGTAATTTTAAATTAGATAATATTCTCGAACCGCCGCGTATTAATCCACAAATGGAGTCAACAATTTTATCGCTACGTCCACCAGGTATTCAAACATTATTTTCTAGTTTTTTATTTTAACTTAACACTAAGTCCCAATGATTAAATGACAACACCACTCAAACCTTAAAATAAATTCAGCACAAAGTTTGGAAAATTGGAAAAAAGTTAAATTTCAGAAATCAATTCAAGTGACTTATTTAGTAACTCAAATTACATAATCCGTATTTAATACATGACTGGTTAATTGTATAAATTTTGTTATGTATTTCGCACACATTTTTAAAATATGCTGATAAGCTTATATTTAATTTGCGCTGAAATTTTTTTAACGATTTATATATTAAAGATGCGTTCAATTACTTACTTATTATTAGGAACTCAAGTGAGATTAGCTATTAATGACGGATTTCGTCAACCGATACCTCCAGGTGCGATGAGTGCCATGAATCGTCCGCGCATTGCCAACACATTTTCTTCGGATCAAGTGTTTAGACATCCCGCCAATGCATCAGATCAACGAATGCTCATTCAAAGAATGCCTGATTCTAGAATGAAGTCAGTTGTTGGTCAACCACAGGCACAATTCGCGATCAGAAATCAACAACAATGGGTGCGAATGTCGATGCAAACAGGTGTGGATGTATCGCAGCATAACGTGATGATGTCACCAGTAATGTCACGAATGCCTCAATCACTACCAGCGTCGCCGACCGGTTCTCACATGGGATCACCGGTTTCGCAAAGTGCCCAATATTTATCGACAACAATTAGGCCCAATAAGCCAACTCAAATTGCGACCGCAATAAGGCATCCGAACCAACAGATATGCTTTCCTTCTCCCGATGAGTTGCACGCGCACTCAAACTTGCAAACACCGCACGCACACAATCCTCAAGCAATTACTAGCGCCAGAGTTCAACTTCATTCAGATCAAACTGCTGTGAAGCAGCCAACAACGAGTGACCTCGTAAAGCAACTTCAGGAACAACAAAATCCAGAAATAATTGGTGAAGAAAGTTCTCCCGAAGATCTCGATGACGACGAATTGTTAGGTTTAGGAAATGATTTTAATATTTTAGAATACGCTGATCCAGAGCTCGATAAAGCGTTGAGTTTTAAACATTGTGGAAAGAGTAACATTCTTGACGAACATTTAGATGATTTGGATGATAAAGAAGATATTGAAGAGAAATTAAAAAATCAAGACAATGTTAAAATTGAAAATAGTGGCGGTGGTAACAAAAAGAAATTAGAGAACAATAAACCAATTGATAAAAAAGAGTGTATAGAAATTAAACAAGAAATTAAGTCTCCATCTCAAGCATTAAAATCTCCGAATCAAGTTTGTTCTATTCAACCATCAATGAACACATGTATGCCATACGAGAGCAGTAGTGGTAGCAGTCAAACATCGCCACCGACGCCAACACCGCCTCCGCCTCCATATCCAGGCTCTCAAGAAGTACCGCTATCTCTTCCGCCGCCATACCCTCAATCGTCGTTACTTCGAATGCCGTCAATAAGAGCATCAGTTGCACAAAAGCCACAAATAAGAAATCAAAGACCGTCTTTAATTCAAGAACAGCCACTGTTACTCGAGGACTTAGTCGAACAAGAAAAACGCGATCAAAGACAATCAATGCCAATGCATTCACGTTCTTTCCTTCCCTCGCAATCCTCAATACCTTCTGACAACATTATGCCACAATCAGATTCTTTATTAAGTGATGTTGAATTTGAACGATTAAAAGCGGATATATTATCCGACGATCCTATTTCTAGTCCAATAGTTCATTCGTGTTCAATGCAGGCGTCATCGTCTCCGTCTCAATATTCGCAACATATTCCATCACCTCATTCAGCACCGACTCATTGGCCAAATATTGCTGAAAAGTCTTATCCACCGCAGGTACGGATGCCAGCAATTGCTTCTCGAATGCCTTTGAGTAATGTTCAGCAACAAATGATGATTCCGAATGTTGGTATCACTAATCAAATGGGAATGACAAACATTCGAATGGTATCTCCTATCCAACAAACTCACACAATTGTTCCGCAAGCTATTAACACAACTCGACCACAATTTATAAATCAAGCTCCGCCTCCACTGCCTCCAGCAGAACCAATGAACGATCACGAGAGGCAACAACAGGCGCAGTACGAAAATTGGTTGTATCAGCAAAATAATTCACTGATGCAACAGCAAAAATTTCTCGAAAATGAAGTCGGAAAGCTTAGAAAAGCGAAAAAGACTCTGAATGCGAAGCAAAGACAATGCAGAAAAAATCAAAATGAATTGAGTGAACAGGATTCGAGTGAACTCGCAAAGATAACGCAAGAACAACAGCTGACACAAAAACATTTGGATCAGGTGAGGAAGTCTTGCAGGCAACACAATGTGTTGATTCAAGAGTATCGGCAAAAACAACAGAAAATTCGCATTGGAGTTTCCCAAACACCGATACCAATACCTCAATCTCCCGGCTCGTCATCAATATCTTCGATTACTGGACAAGGAATGCAAGCATCGCCGCGATCCGTAAATTCACCTCTTATGGCACTCGGTTCTGGTCCTGCAACGCCAATAGCGATGGGAGGACCTGGTACTCCACAATCGCCCTCAATTATGAGTCCATCTCCAATGGCTCCATCGCCATCACCATTGATGCAAAATTCTCCCGTTAGTAATGTTCAACATTCTCCAGCAGCGATGCCACCGTCTCCTGTAGTGCACTCACCAATAATGCCTCATTCGCTTTCAACCGATAATTCTATTAGGCCTCCAATGGCAGCACAATCTGTTCATATAGTTCAAGATGACAACAACCCATTTAGTGATGTTTACCAGCAGAAAGAGAAGATGCAAATGCATGGCGGCATTCGCCAGAGTATTCAAACATCTGCTTCGATGCCTTTTTCGCACATGACATCTACCGATGTTCAGCAAATAGATGACAGACCAAAATTATATCGCCAACCAGTGGCTTTCCATGGCGACGATAATATTCAATATCATCAAACGACACATATGCCACATCAGAACCAAATGGTTCAACAATCGCGACCATTACATGCGCTTCAAACGCCTCACTCTAGTCTTTATCTGCAACAAAGTAACGAAACAATGTTTAGATTTCCTGGACAACACCACCAACATATTCAAAGACCTTACCCTGATTTGGTTGGTCAGCCATATCCGGCACAATTACCACCTAACTTTCAACATCAACAGCAACACCCAAAAATGCAAATAGTGAGACGTCCACCACCGCCACCATATCCTGGACAAGTGATAACGCAACAGCAACAGCAACCGCAGCAACAACTACAACACACGCGGATGTATGGCTCGCCACAAGTGGTTCAGGTACAGACGCGTCCGCATCAGATGCACACTCGAATGCAGTCCGAGTACGCAAACAGACTTTTATTCGAGCAAACAACTGTAAAGTATGAACCAAATACTTATTCCGATAATGTTCAGAGTTCTAATTTCGGAATTAACTCGGATGAACAATCTGTTCATTGTTCCAGAAGTTTAACCTCCAATACTTGCTCTTTAACTGATAATAGAGGCTCTTTACACATGTCGGCTGATTTATCATCTGTTGACTCCCAGGATTTATTAGATGCAAATACAAATGTAGAACTGCTCTCCGACTTGGAATTTAAATCACATTCAGAATGTACGAGTGATTCAGACGACAAAAAACCTTTAGTGGGCGAAGCGACCACATCGCTAACATTTAATATTGATGAACAAGGTATGGGTCGTGATAATGACGCCATTAATGACTCGCTTATGAGTAATGATGAGGATAAGGGTTCTGAACATTCGCAGCAATTAGCTAATGACTTAATTATTAAAGAAAATTCATCAGACTTACCTTCCAGTTCGCATTCGTGGCAGAATATAAATGCCAATAAACAAGTGAAAACTGAATTTACAGAGAAATATTCGTCGTCTTGTATGCACGATACAGGAACAGATAATCTTAATTTATTAAATGCTCCCGAAACTCAATCTTTAGAGTTGTTATTGAAAAGTTCAGATATTAAACCACAGATAACAGAAAACATGGCAGCTTTGGATGACATAAATATTAGCGCTAATAATGAAATGGAAAGTGAAGATTCTTCGCATACAAAGCAAAATGCTTTACTTAAGCAACTTTTACAGAACTGTCCTTCAGCTGATTCGCAAAACTCGTCAGCTATCGAAACACTAATTAAAGAAAGCAATGATAATGAAACAAATACTACAAATCAAGATACGAAGTCAATCGAAGAGCCATCAGTACAGGAAAGCAACGTTAACGATGAAAAAATTCAAAATATTAACGAAACAGTGAATAATGAGCAGCCAATAACTACTATAGCGAGCACTGCATCCTCTTTATTAAACAATGGTGTTTCGCCTGAAAAGAAACTTTCATATCTTGATATTCGAAGAGCGCAATTAGAAAGAGAACCAACACCTCCTCCAGAAGAAATAAAGCCTAAAAGAAAGAGAATTACCAAACGAAAGGAAGCAAAAAGTGTTGAAGGTGTTAGCGGTGAGACAGTAAAGGCAACAATTAAAAAACGGTCTCGAAAATGCTCGCAATCGCGAACGGAAGAGGACCACGAAATAGTTTTGGCAGCGTTTATGGCTCAGTTGCGTGCGTTTCCCAATGTTCCCATACTTGAGCCTATAATTAAGCCAGACTTTAATGTGTGCCTTCCATATGACGCCAATGACATCAATTCTAGAGAACCGATATTGCATGGATGTTATGGAAAAGCTTTTATCAAATCGAACATAGATTTTTACGGCACTCACCCTTTTGGTCCTAAAAGAACAACGGCTATCGCGCCAGCGTTGCCCACCACTGAAGGAAGTAATTCTAATAGTGTTTCGACATCTAATACTAGTTATAACGGTTCTGCTATCGGAATGCCATCCACAAGTCGTGGTTTTTATAACGAAGAGTTCGCTAAGTGTTCGATATTATCGGTTAATTCATTGCAAACGCCTTTGCAACACAAACAAGAGCTTGAAATTTTGAATTATTTTCGCGACTGCGACAGTCCTGATACTATTGTCTCGTCATCTTCACCAGAATGTGTGCTCCATGATTATCCAGTTAATAATATTTATGGTTTTAAATATATAAATTGTGACGAAGATGAAGAAAAAGATGACTATAAAGATGTTAATAACAACAGATCATCGCCAGACATTCCGCTATTAATGTCCACACCTCACAGACCAATCGCAATAATGCCATCTCCTATTGGCATTCAAAGAAGAATTTCTGATCTTGATTTCGAAAAAGATAAAGAAAATGTTTTAGATTCTTCAACTAATGCTAAATCAAAAATTAGTAGTAATATGCCATCAGTTCCTTTACGCGATGCTGGAAATATTGGTGTAACTTTAACTCTGTCTTCTGCAGATGATATTAAAGGTATTTTAACTGCATTAGCAAAATACCTTGACATTCCTCCGCCAACAAGCTATGAAATAGTGGAGAGAACAGCTACGCCTCCGAGTCAAAAATTAGGACTCTATAACAAAAAAGAACGATCCGATAGTAGTGATGATGTGAACCTCAATAATATGCTTAACGGCAAATTGCCGTTTTGTCGGTTTTGCGAAATTGTTGTTTTAAAAGCGGGTATAAAGAAAAAAGCTTCCGAATTATCATTAAGCGCTCAGGAGGATCTCGAAGACGAGGAAGAAGTGACATTTTGCAGCACTAATTGTTACGTTCAATTCTCATTTTCTCATCAGAGCTCAACTAATATCGAGGAAAAAGAAGCGAATGCAAACCTCACTCACAGACAATCTTCGGATATAACAAAAAGCATTGAAGATTTCAATAAAGATAAACCTATTATTATGAAACATCCATTAGATTTATTGCCACCAATGAGTCCAATGATGGAAGACGACGATATTAGTGAAAATCTTAATGAAGATACTATGTTGAGTTTATCACCAAAATTACCACCAAATTTATTAGAGGATAATATTAAATCCGATATTCCCCTATCTTTTATGGAAACTGAGTGCGAAAATCAAAATTCAAGTCAAATAACGGCCGAAGTATTACCTAAAAAGTGGAAAGATTTACGTTATAAAAGTTGGAATAAAAATTTGTTTGAAAACTTAAGTGTGAATGAGGAAGAGGAGGAGGAAGACGATGAAACTGGAATTTTATTGGATAAATTAGAAATCTGTGTTAAACCTAAACCATCGGCCTCTGATAAACGTAAATGTGCGTTGTGTCACGAAATCGGCGATTTAGAGTTCGACGGTCCGGCAAGACTTCTTAATATGGATGTCGACAAATGGATTCATTTAAATTGCGCGCTTTGGTCGTCAGAAGTGTATGAAATGCTAAATGGAGGTCTGATGAATGTGGATCAGGCGTGTAAGCGTTCTCTCACGCTATGCTGCGTTAAATGTCACAAACCTGGAGCATCTCTTAAATGTTTCAAAATTCGATGCTCTAATTCCTATCACTTTCCGTGCGCAGTCAAAGATCAATGCATGTTTTTTAAGGATAAAACACTATTATGCGCTCAACATGCGCTCAAAATTCAAAGTCCAGAAGAGTTGACATCTTTTGTTGTTAATCGCAGAGTTTTCGTGAATCGTGACGAACAGAAACAAATCGCGGCAATGATTCACGCCGGAGATCAAAATTTGATGAGAATCGGTAATCTTGTTTTTGTGAACATCGGTCAACTACTTCCACACCAATTACAAGCTTTTCACACGTCATCATGTATTTATCCAGTTGGTTATAAAATAATTCGATTTTATTGGAGTATGAGAAGATTCGGTAAACGTTGTAAATATATTTGTACGATTTGCGAAATTGATGGCAAACCACAATTTCGTGTTGATATTCATGAAGAGGGATTCGAAATGTTAACTTTTAAAGAAAGCACTCCTAAAGCGGTTTGGTTCAAAATATTAGAACCTATCGTTCAAATGAGAACAGAAGCTCAATCGATTAAAATATTTACCGACTATATAACCGGTGAAGACTTATTCGGACTTTCAGAGCCAGCAATAGTTCGAATATTGGAATCATTGCCAGGAGTGGATACACTCAACGATTATAACTTTCGTTACGGACGCTCACCTTTGCTGGAATTGCCACTCGCTATTAACCCGACGGGATGTGCGCGCACTGAACCCAAACTTCGCACTCACTTCAAGAGGCCGCACACTCTTCACGTATCAACTAGTAATTCTTCGCGTTCTTCGATTCAATCATCTTTTAGTGGAATGGAAATCAGCTCTCCTTACATCAAGCAATTTGTACATTCAAAGTCATCTCAATATAGGAAAATGAAGATGGAGTGGAGAAACAATGTTTATTTAGCGCGTTCTCGGATTCAAGGCTTGGGATTGTATGCCGCAAGAGATATCGAAAAACATACTATGGTTATTGAATACATCGGACTTTTAATTCGAAATGAAATCGCGGAACGCAATGAACGTATTTACGAGGAACAGGTATATATTTGTTACTCACTTTTTAATTTATATGAGCTAAAAGTATGATAATGTATCGCGATATATATCGAATTATAGAATCGCGGCGTTTATATGTTTCGCTTGGATGATAATCGTGTAATAGACGCGACACTTTCTGGTGGATTAGCGCGATACGTGAATCACTCGTGTAATCCTAATTGTGTTGCCGAATGTGTTCAGGTGGACAGAGAAAATAAAATATTAATTATCGCAAACAGAAGGATTCAACGCGGAGAAGAGGTAAGCTTTCATTTCGCTAATATATTTATCATTTAATACCGTATACCGTAATACTCGTATTAATTGTATTTACATTTGAAATGATAGCTTACTTATGACTATAAATTTGATGTGGAGGACGATCAGCACAAAATTCCTTGCTTATGCGGAGCACCAGGTTGCAGAAAATGGATGAATTAAAATATATATACTTTTAACTATTTTTTAATGTTTTTAAAAACCCATTTTAAAAAATTTTATTGTTTTTGCCATATTTTGTACAGAATCATGTGTAGGGTTTGCTGTGCAATAAAATTTTCTGTATTTATTAAATAAAATATATTAAATAAATATATATATATTAATTACATTATAATTTATTAGTATATTCTTTTTAATTTATTCTCTTAGCAAAAATATCGATATATTCAGATTTAACAAAATAATTTTTCATGGTTCGGTTTGGATTAGAAAACCAAAATTATAGATCGGATTGGTTTCGGAAAAATCTGACCAATGAAGAAGACAGTTATACCAAACTTGATAGTTTTAAAGTAGGGGTCATCTTTAGAGATTTTTTAATTTCTCTCAGGATTCAAAACAAATAGGATTTAAGCAACAATCTTTTAAAATATTAACCTAAAATTAGAAGCGGTTAACGTTTTAAACGACAAAATTTGTAGATTGCATATTTTCTAGTGTTAAATGCAAGGAAATCAAGCCTCTGGTCGATTACGATTATATAATCAAATTGTATGTCCGAATACTAATTGTGGATCGAAAATTTCCGCCATTCTAAGCTTTTCAGATGCAGATTTCATTTTCAGATCTAATTTAGCGCATAACTAGCGCTATCTTTGAGTTACTAAAATAAATAAAATATCGCTGTATTATGAATAGACCGGCTTTGCGTTGTATCTCAATATCCGGTTTGCAATAACTATACTATACTACAGTATGACACTACACATTATACTGCAAACACTACAAACTGTCAGCCATTTTATAACGTTTTGTTATTAATTCAACCAATATTTATCCAGATTTTAATTAAAACACTCAAAAATGACCGGAACTGTGATTAATAATAATAATAACAACAATAATAACAATGAGGTAAAGATTTATTTGACTAGTTTTGCGTTATAATGGAAACTATATAATTGTAACTCGTATTAGAATTGCGAAGACAACGTCAATGACAACGAAGACGACAATTCAACGCAATTCGTTAAAGAAGAGAAGTTCGACGAAGAGCTCGCAGATGACTCCGCAAATAACACTAATGAGGAAGAAAATAATGACGAATCGAAAGCAAATAATGGCGCGAACGCTAATAACGCGGACGATAATGAAGAACCTGAACAATTTCGTAAGTTGTTTATTGGTGGTCTCGACTACAAGACAACAGAAGACACGCTTAGAACGCATTTCGATCAGTGGGGAGAAATCGTTGACTGCGTTGTTATGAGAGATCCTCAGACGAAGAGATCGCGAGGTTTCGGGTTCATAACATACAGCAAGGCATCGATGGTCGATAGCGCGCAATCGGCGCGTCCACACAAAGTGGATGGCAGGGAAGTCGAGCCAAAGAGAGCCGTTCCCAGAGAAGTAATGACAAGTCTTATCAATCAAAGTTTCTATCAATTTTGTTTTTGTTGACAGGATTCTGGTAAACCTGAAGCTCAAGCAACTGTTAAGAAAGTATTTCTCGGCGGACTTAAGGAAGATATAGAGGAACACGATCTCAAAGATTATTTTATTGAATTTGGAAATGTTGTAAACGTTAATATAGTGACCGAAAAAGATACGGGAAAAAAGCGTGGTTTCGCTTTCGTAGAATTCGATGATTACGATCCAGTGGACAAAATTGTTTGTAAGTTTTATGCCGAATTGCAATTCATTTCATTTACCTAAGTTAGAAGTCGATCAAAACCTATTATTTGATTGCAGTAAAAAGGCATCACGTAATTAAAGGAAAGCGAACTGAAGTAAAAAAGGCGCTTTCAAAACAAGAAATGGATACAATGAAAAGGAAGACAGAAGCTCGTGGTTCGAACCCTCGCGGTGGTGGCGGAGGCGGAAGGAATGCTCCCGTTTGGGACTCCGGTCCAAGTAATTATGGAGGTGGTTATGGAGGGGGTGGTTACGGATCGCAGGGAGGATGTATGACACCTTTCTTTTGCATTTTATTGTTATGCATGTTTACCAGTTATTTAGGCACCATATGTTTTATCTCTAAGCATTCAGTTATTTTCATTATTGCTTCGTAATAGTTTTAATATTATTTTATTATCACTAGATGGTGGTTACGGTGGTGGATATGGACAAAGTAATTATGGTGGTAATCAAGGATGGAATCAAGGAAGTGGTTATGGAATGAGTACGTATTTTACTATCTATGATTAAATGCAAAATTGATAATAAGCTAATTTCGATAAATAGGAGGAAGCAGTGGAGGCGGCGGCGGATGGAGTAGTGATTACAGTTCAAATTACGGCAATAGTTATGGCGGCGGTCCGGTTAGAGGCGGTGGTGGCAGTTACTCGCAGCGCGGCAGCGGTGGTCCATATGGAGGTAAGATTCGACATGAAGTTGAAATGTTATTGAGTTTCGTAAATAATGATTAACTTTTAATACTGATTGTTGAAATTGCTATAATTAACATTTACCACTAGTATTTGATAACAAAATTATTCATACATACAGGAGGATATGGTAGTGGCAGTGGAGGAAACTATGGAGGAGGAGGTGGAAACTATGGCAGGAGATAAAAGTTTTTGTTAATAATTTCGGGGTAGGAATGAGTTTATTAATATATTATTATTTACTTGGGAAGGGATAGAAAAATACAAACTTTAATTTGAAGTTTTAAGTGAGTTTTAACAATGATATCTTTTATTCGTCATAATTCTAGGGTTGTTGTCAGATATCAGTGAGTGAGTGAGAGAGAGATACAAACATAAAACCATTAAGAATATATCGAAGCTTCAGATAGTGATTCAGGAAGATAAACAACTTTCGAAATTGCAGATCAGACATACTTACTTATATGACAGACTGAGATAACCCCCAAGATTTCAATTATTGTCGACCATTATTCAGCAGACACTTAACTCATCAATTATTGGTCTAATAATTATAACATTATTTAACTCGAAAAATATCGATCATTTTTAACAAAACCTAATCCTTAAATCCCACTTGCATTTAATTATGCGTATTATTTAATAATTGTACTATTTTGTCATTATTTCGAAAACATTACCACATTTATAATATTAAGCACAATCATCTATCTTTATAAGTTTACTATATTTAAGTATAAGACTTAGTTATATAGACTATCTATTATTATAAGCATAACATTATCCTATTCTAATTCTAATTCAGTTTAATTATTACCCTCTTATGTAAAAATGGTCTCTTCTTTATACAACTACTGATTATTTAATAATTCATGTAATTCACTATTTGAACGTGTTTTTAATATCAATTTAGATGTTTTTATTTCTGTGTCTGTAGTTCATAGGAATAAATATTTACACTAAACAATAAGTTTAGGGAAAGCTTTGGTCATTTAATTGAAGAATAAAGCATATGTTTAACAATTAGTTAACTGTTAACTTTTAAATATAACAGATCAGGTGAGGATTTATAGCTTATTGTTAATAGTCAGTCAATTATTTAGTATATAATTCATATTTGATATTTATTTTGTATTTTATCAAAACATTTTACAATCTCCGAGTTTGTTAATCGCTTTTCGTATTTGCATGTTTGCAGAGTGCGCTCAGTTTTTCATTTATGAATATTCTCTATTCATTTATTAAAATAAATAATCTTTTTCTTTAGGAAATTAACGAATGAAAATTGCGACAAAAAATCGGAAACTAATGATTGGTATGTATTATTAAATTAAAATATCATTAGGAATCGGATTTTTTAGGACATCTTTATTATAATTATGAATAACATTAAATGTTTAAACTTATACAATATATAAGATGATCGATATTTACAGGTAATAAAGATCTACCCGTATGTAGCAATTTATAAATGTTTGTTTAGTAAACATGATTTCTTAAAATAATGTTAGGTTCAATTAAAAAAAATTTGTAGCTTTTTGTTATTTAATGGCTATAGATTAACATTGTAACGTCAGGTGAAATTAATTTTAAATATTTACTTAAGTTATTTGCTTATCCCACACTGGGATGATAAACTAATGACTGCAAATTCGTGATTTGCAGCATTTACTATGTTGTATTAACTTAATTTTTGCCAACAGAAAACTCATTTTAATATTTAGGTGTACTTTTTTCATATTTCTAATTTTGAAGCAAACACGTGAGGATTGGCTCAAGTGAGACCGCAAATGTTTTACATTATAGTTTATCTATTATTCCTTCAAATGATTTCATTGATATTTGCCGATAAACTAGATATGATAAAACCTTAAAAACTCGATTCCTTTGCAGTTGCAATGAATTAATGTTTACAATAAAAATATCAATTTTATGTTACAGGCAAGGATCAAGTTTTTCAAGTATTGGTTACATGTGGTTTTAGGTATTGTATGACATGGAATTGAATGAGTTGCGACATTACTTTTTGCTGCCAACCTTTATTAGCTGACGGGTTAATAGGACTGGGATGCAGAATACAGTGCACTTTCACATCTATTCCAGCATTGTTTAGAGATACTAATGCTCGCTCTTCCGCAAACTTTCCAACACCTAAAATGATTTGAGGCTTAAGAAGCTCAACCGTATTTCGTAGCGCATCGTCACAAATCGCGAATAACTGTTTTCTATCGCTCGCTTTTAATTGAGGCGGAGTTATATTTTTGCCCGAACTCAGCATAAAAGATAGCGGACAGTAATTATGCACAAAACAATTACTAAAAAAGCGTTGAGGCGTTTCACTTATTTGTTTGATTAAACCCCAGAATCGTTGTCCACTCACTTCACTTCTATTGCAACGCATTCCCACGATTCGCCTCAATGGATGCTCTCTCGCTGGTCGACCAACATTTCCCCGTATTTGTAGCCAATCACGAACAATGCCCACTTCTCCGAATGGTACCTTTATTGCGAGTCTAAGTTTAATAATTATCATTAGCTTATATATCACTACTTACTCACTCCATTCTGAGCCATACCAAAAGGTCCCGAATTCATGCCCAAAAATAGCACTTTAACGCATTTTAAGCAATATTTATTGACATAATCGCTGTGAGTTTCGATTGCATATTCCAGTGGATTGTAAACATACGCTATTGAAGAGTCGATAAAATTGATTTTACTCAATTGTTTACACATATCGCTCTCGATCTCAAGTAATTGTTGACCAAAACTGTTCATTTATGCTATTTATGGATTTATAATTACTTTTATAAGTTTGCATAATCGTACAAACAATAGAAATTATAAGAACTTGGGTTGTATTTTAGACAAAAATAAATACAATGTTAGAATGAGTAGAGGTGTCCATTAGATGTGTTGAACATACCGGCATAGTATTTGTCGGACTCATACAAATATCATTTTCTTTTTTAACCTTCATTACAAATAATTTGTATTTTGTTAATAAAATTTTTAAAATCAAATGTTCCAACTTTTAATATTTTGAGCTAAAGCTCTGCAAAGCAAGTTTATTCTCATTCATATTACCTTATTTTAATACATTTAACTTACACTTTTGTACCTTATTTTATTCTGACTCGAATGTTCTGATTTAAAAATTTCTGATATAATTAGTAATTTAAGACACATTTTGTCCAAAGCATCGGATTTTGACGACAGTTTTAACTACGGTAGGATTTAGAATATTACTATATACAAAACTTGTTAAATATCCTGATATATCGGAATTTTTAAATATTTAAACTTAAATATAGTTTGGATCCGATTATTTATAATACATATGTTGAGTTTTTAGTTTTGATATACGGTATATATATGCCTTTGTTGTTAATTCACATCCGACTTTAAACATTAATAGGGTTTGTACCAATAAATTAGACATTTTTCGCATAATATACTTAAAAAAGAGTTCTCTAGAATATTCTAGTTTAATAATCATTATAAAATGTTTATTTATTCGTTAATTTAATGATAGTTCAAATTATAGTAAAAATTATATATCATCCAACTCTGCAAACAATTTTAGTCAACATATTTTGTTATAAATTATTGATTAACTGTGACATTGAATATGTTAGTTTATGTTCGACGCTCATTATTAAAAAACAATTTTTGGAGAGTGGAGTGACAACAGGTTAAAATTAATAATACGTTAAAATCCAGGACCAGCTGATGAACGTATGTCATCAATTTTCAAAATCATTTTAACCAATTGTGTGGCCAAACTTATTTGCTGTTTCTTACTATTAAGTGTTTCGATTACGTTTTGAATTTTCATGTCTATCAATTCAAATAAAATTAATTAAAAAATGTATACCACAACAAAAATATTTCATTATTATAGCTGCGTAAAAATTAGAAAATGTAAAGGTGTGGTAGTCTTATATTTGTGAGGCAAATCAAAAGGCAATAGAAAATTTGTATGCAATGTAATAAAATGTAATTTATATGAAAATTACCATTAGTTCCTTTCGAAAGACAATCGATTCCAAGCCACGGGTTCTTCTCCTTAACTTGTCTTGCCTTAATCTCAGTAACAGTTTGAAAGGGTGAGAGACCACTATTCTCTGCGAGTGCCATCGGAACTGATTCTAACGCGTCAGCAAACGCTCTGAACGCGTACTGTTCGAGACTCGAAATACGATCGGCCTGTTCTGACACAACCAGTGAACACGCTATCTCTACAGCTCCGCCGCCGTAAACAATACGATTATCCTTAACCAAATTCCTAACAACGCAAAGCGCGTCGTGAATACTTCTCTTCGCCTCTTCTACAATCATCTTATTGCCCCCACGAATAAAGATAGTGACAGCTTTGGTATTTTGACACTGCTCTATAACTAACATCCTGTCCTTAGTGGTACCAAAACTCAATTCTTTGACGAGACCCGCTTTACCCAATTTATCGGGCGTTAACTCTTCAAATCGCGGCACAATTCGACCACCGGTTGCAATGGCTATCAATTCAATCTCTGGTCCTCCGACCCAACGAATTGCTGGCAATTCTTTTTGTAATAATAAATGGTTAGCTTCATCATCAAAACCCCATTGACATATAACAAGAGTGGCTCCGGTGTCCTTCACTTTTTGAACCATATCCTCAAACTTCTGGGTTTCGTATTTTCGAAGAGCCCTATAATCTTCAACGGTTGAGATATCGAGCTTATGCTTTGTTTTAGGTTTTGGGGGTTCAAAAGGACACGTGAGTATCGCTAAATTTACATCATGCAACTCTTTTGGCATTTGTGGATGACTAAAGTCTTTATCAACCACAACACCCTTTACAAGCATAGTATCTTCTAGACGTCCGCCAGATTTTCCCTCAACTTTGATTAATTCAAAGTTAACATCTCTTCTCTCGAGATCAGCCACAGAAAGCACAGCGTTTACAGCAATTTCAGCGAACTGTCTTAAACAGCTATTAACAATTTTTGAGCCTAAAGTGGTCATAGCGATCTGAACTAATGGCTCCAAATTGTTGTTATTCACAGAAAAACTATCACTTATAGTATTTAAATGATCGATTGCGAAACGAGCAGCCATTTCGAAGCCATCGGCGATACGTATGGGATGAATGCCGCGATCCAACAGAACTTCTGCCTGTTCTAGCAGTGCACCCGCCAATACTACATGTAAAATTAATTAATATTAATTAAATGTATCATTTCATCAGTGTGTTAACGTAATTATTCTATTAAACCACGGTTCGAAAAGAATTATTATTTTGCATCAAATCTGTTCATTATTACATTAATGAGTAAAAATGAAATTCCATGATGCGATCGAAACTAAGCAAAACGTGACAAACTTTCAATCAACACAAGCAAACCCTAACGCATGCAATCAAATATTTATAGGTATGATAATTCGCAACACTTTTTACATTAACAATTCTACTGAAAACGCAGAATATGTATTAGTTAGTGACAGAACATACCGACCACACCCGTAGTGCCATCACCGATCTCATCGTCCTGCGATTGAGACAACTGAACCATTAATTTAGCGATTTCGTGGTCGACATCCATCATCTTCAAAATGGTCGCGCCATCGTTGGTAATCGTCACATCTCCATCCGGCGATATCATCATCTTATCTAAACCTTTAGGTCCCAATGAACTCTTCAAAGTATTGGCCACAGAACGTGCCGCCAATATATGCGTCTATTAAAGTTAAATAATGATTTAGAGTTGAAATCATGTATGATTGAGATATGAAATGGCACTCAATATACCATACCTTTAACGCCTCGATTCCTATCAAACGTTTTTGCTTTTCTTGATCCTTCAAAATAAAGAATGGACGCCCAAATTCGTCGAAAGCGAGTGATCCAATCGCTGTCATCGTTATTAATTTATAATTACTCGATTTAAATCAAATCAATACAATTATTATTTAAAGTAAGAGAACATGTGCTCACAAATGCTAACTATAACTTAATAGCGCTGAACAATGCAGTTAGAGGTCAGCATTTCATACATACAGTATATTATCAATTATTGTAAGCCAAATTTCGGTTCAGTTTTTCGGGTCAATTATTTTTCACTATATCTAGCCATCAATTAGTTCCGTAATATTACCGATAAATTATTTTGGTGTTAAATTATATCACTACGTAATTCTTTTGATTTAACACAACAATATTTTTATAATATATAATAGCAAATAAATATAAACCTATCAAAAATTTATAGAGTGTTACTCTTCATTAAAGGTGTTCGTGTTCCTGGTTTGGATTTAAACCAATGGTTTTTCTTAATAGATTGGTTTGGTTTGAGTTTTTAAAATATTATGGTTTGTAATGGTTTTTAGTTTATTCATAAACCAATGGATAAAACCACAAAACCGTTAACATTTTTAATGGATAAATTGTTTAAAAAATGTTTAAAAATTGTCGTTTAAATCCAATGTTTTTTTGAGACCCCTTCTTAACTCTGATCTAACCCAGATTTTAGATATGGTTTCAACAATTATAGATGTATCTCAAAACCATAAAATGTCTAAAAATCTCTAATTAGGAAAATAAGTTAATAAAAAAATTTCATGGTTTGTTGGTTTTTGTAGTTTGGATTGGATTGGTTTCGTTTAAATTTTTTTCGTGGTTTGGTTTGGATTTAAAAATTTTTTTGGTTTGGTTTGGTTTGGTTTCTGAAAAGTCAGACCATGAACACCTTTACTCTTCATAATTGTATTGATCCAATAAAATAATAATAAAAAGATATAATAGTATAAAATATTTAGTAGATATCCAAAATATAGCAATTATTGTATATCAAAATAGCGCTATAAATAGTGGTAAAAATTGGCTAAAATAGCATTAAAAATAGCAATTATTATTTTAAATAATTAATGATAAAATTAATATTTTGCTAAATTAATTTTTGTTATTGAATATTATAAACTTATAAATTTGCTATCTGTTGCAAATTTTCAATATAAAATCAAAAAATTTACAGGAATTATCCTTCAGTTTTTAAAAATTTTGGGAGCCTAAACATCTAGCAAGTGGTCAGTTATGCTCATAGTTACACAAACTCCAAACCTCTAGGGGGGGACTACAACAAAAATTCTCAAAATTCTTTGGGGGGGGGGGTGT
>JAQIVF010000286.1:0-25977 GCA_034698365.1 Steganacarus magnus
ATATATTCACTCCAACCGAGATTTCAACTAATAAAAAATGTTCGGTAAAAACCGAAAAATCACATCCTTAATTATCATTGTGAGAGGATATCAAGAATAAATATATCAAAAAATTCCGGCAGTGTTTGGTTAATTAATTAATTCCTTTAGATAATTAAGCCTAAACTAAACGGGACACACAAATAAAAAAGCTTTCGGGCTCTCAAGAAATTTTAATATCTCACTCGGGAAATATCTAACACTGGAATTGAAATTAGGTTTTAATGTTTTTGCTCGTCATTATAAAAATTGGATTTTAAATTTTTCATTTATGGATAAAAACAAAAGTGCGGTAATATAGCTTTATCTCGATAACACAAATGAAATCAAACACAACATACCATAGAAGGTCTTCCAGATGATGGGTCAATAAAATCAGCCCAAAAACCCGCATTTGCGAGATAACTGCAAATATTTTTCGAAACAGAGACAAAATGTTCCATCATTTCCTCTCTTTCTTCGTCGACCTCTGAATTCCAACAATTCATATCATTTTCCGTTTTTTGACAAAGTGTTATAACAGTAAGACTTTTGATAAATAGGTCGGGTTGTCGTCTGGCAATTGGGAACAGCTCTTGAAAGTCCATAATCATTAGTTTGGGGCACTCATGCGCGACACACTCCAGACGTTCGTACGGATACGAGTATTTGCTTTGCTCCTCGTTGTCCGCCAACTGCTCCAAAATTCGATACTGTTTTATATAATTACAGTCTTGAGTGATTAAATCGATTTGTTTGGCGTCCAACAAACTGGTATCGCATTTCACAATTTCCACGCACTCAGTCTCGTCGTGAGTCACTCCGATATTACCAGGAAGTGGTGCGCGTCTGTCTTCGGGACCGAACAGATTTATTTCTCGATCGATGGTCACTGTTATCTTCTGTTGGTTCACATTATCGCTCACTGTTTCGGCAGAGGTTTGTGGCAATATTTCTGGTGGTTTTGTGGCAAAATGTTTACATACAACGATATCTGAGTTACTTCTGTTTGCCATACTTTTTAATGAGTTCGAGTGAAACACTACTATTCGTCGCAGTACTGATCGCAACATCTCTTTATTTACTGATAAATAATGGTTATATTAATAAATATCTGACATATATATCGTTTAAATAAACAATTTATAGAGACGTAATAAAACAAACAATATTTTGTTTTAAAAAATATCAATTTGGATCACGTAAACACTGAAAATTATGATTCATTTGAAATACGCATTTCTATACACTACAAACCCATACAATGCATTATTTAATATTTTTAAAGTTTACAGGTTTTTCTCGCGAGAGACTCTAACGTAATAAGTTATTATTATTATTTCTATAAACACAGTTATTCAAAGATTCGTGTTAATTAAAAGCATATTTACACAAAGAGGGAGTGATTGCCAGAGGGTTAACCCCCTAGAAAATCCGTTAAACTTTAACTCCCCTTCAAAAAATCAAATTTTTTGCAAAATTGTCGTTTAAATTAGATGAGTTTTGGTCCCCCAAAAATTTTGGGAATCTGTATGGCTTATCCCTCTATAGGTTTCGACTGAAGTGTAACTATGGTTAAATTGAAATGAAGATGGATTTGATAGAACTTATGCGAATTTTAGGCTTATGAAACAGGACGAGTAGCGACCACCGGAGAACGTGACAATAAACGCTTCGCTAAAACATCTGTTTTTGATTTACTATTACTTTTTATTATTAAAAAAACAGGAAGCGATGCTTTGCAGCATCGCTCCATTATCTTTTATAGCTTCTTAGAAGCAAAAGCGGCACAACAAAAAGGGTCAAAGGTGTTAAATGGATCATAAATCGTCGAGTCCTGGGATGAGACCTCCGCCCAGGCGGAGGTCAGAAAGAGTTAAGAAGAAGAGTTTAGCACTTTTGAACCCATTCTTATTTTTGATGTTTAAGTGTTCGCATCGATTATTTATCAGATCTCAAATATTTACCTCAAATCTTGTCAATCATTTATTCATTCACTTTTTAGTGTTAATTTTATATTTATCATCCAATTATTTTTGTACGAAGCGTTTTATTTAGATAACAAGTTAAATTTATTAAAGAATATTATTATTAATACATAATTTGTGTGATTATTTACGACCGTTGTTATACTAAGTGGGCCTGTAGGACCATTTTCGGCCGCATAGCGACCAGTGTTTAGTGCGTGACACTCCCGTAGTGTTACAGCTTACCTTCCATCGAATGTGAAGGTGTATTGTAGATCTTATTATGAAATTATTAAAGCAGTTTCTCTCCTTTTTAAATATCATACTTGACTAAAATCCAAACATTTTATAAGTGCTGATAAACTAAGACAATGCGCTTTAAAAACTAGTGAAGCACACACTTCAGAAAACATGTGAAATAAATCAAACAAAACAACATGTGGTAAATGTGTGAAATTTCCTCTTTTCCTCTTCCATTGAAGAGGATTAGACGATCACTACAATACAGATCATTTCTAATTGTTTCAAATAATAACAATTTTCACAAAATAAGTTTTTTATTGAAGAAAATTAACTTTTTAACAAAAATCATAGAAAAAACAAATGTTTAACCAAATTAATGGAAAATATTTTTTAACCAAATTAAAAATAACATTAAAAAATTGTGAAAAAACATAAGAAGGCATATTATTCTTTATGATGGTTTATGATTAATTCTTATGGGAACAGACACATCATATAATAGAATTTTTCAATATGCCATAAAAAATTAATACAATTGTAACTTATATAATAATACTTATGTCAGATAATAATTGACTATAACGGCATATTTGAGTGTTTCTTCGATATATCACTAATCTTTTTGGTGCGTAATAAGTTTAAGTCACGACAGATTCTCATTCTTGTAGTTCGAGGTTCAATTATATCATCAATGAAACCTAAACGAACACAATTTTGCAAATCATAACAAATATCTAAATTTTTCTAAATCAACTAAACCTCTAACAGCAGCTGAAAACGGATTTCCAAATTTGTCCAAATAGATCTGTTGGTATTTCTCAACGTCAGATTTACCGCGATATAGTATGGAAACGGCACCCTTAGCGCCCATCACAGCAATTTCGGCTGTGGGCCACGCGTAGTTGATATCAGCGTTTAGATGCTTCGAACTCATCACGTCATAAGCGCCGCCATAAGCCTTTCGAGTAATAATCGTTATTTTGGGCACATTTGCCTCCGCGAACGCGTAAAGTAATTTAGCGCCGTGTCGTATAATACCTCCATATTCTTGTGCAGTTCCCGGTAAGAATCCTAATTTATAATTCATAACTTATTAACTTTCGGTTCAAATAAAGTATAGTATAAGCTATAATGTGTGATCTGTGCCATACCTGGAACGTCAACAAATGTAATGATCGGAATGTTAAACGAGTCGCAAAACCTCACAAATCGTGCGCCTTTTACTGATGAGTTTATATCGAGACAACCTAAACATTCAAGTTATTACTTTAATTTGTTAATTGAGTGATAAATTTAAATAAATACCGGCAGCAAATTTAGGGTTATTTCCAACAATACCAACAGTTTCGCCGTTCATTCGCGCAAAACCAACGACAATGTTCTTCGCATAATCTGGCATTATCTCGAAGAAGTCATTTTCATCAACGATCTAGAAATAGGTTTACAAATTAATTGTAAAAAATAAATTTATCTCATCTAAAATATACCCCAAGAATGATGTCCAACATATTGTAAGCAGCAGTCGTTTCTAATGGGATAATATTATCAAGTGATTCAACTATTCTGTCCCTAAAAAATATTTATTGACAATTATTATTGGCAAATATGCGTAAATGCCATTTCATAAAATTATTTCGTGGCAATGAATTACATACCACGGGTCATCACATTCCCTTATTGGTGATGAATCTTTGTTTGATAGCGGGAGATAACCAAAAAACCTTCTAAGTTGTAGAAGCATATCAACATCATTCTCGAAAGCTCTATGAGCCACACCTGATGTTGTGGTATGAGTTTTAGCACCACCGAGTTCTTCTTGAGTTACGTCTTCGTTTGTTACTGCCTTTAAAGAGTTTAATACAAATTTAAATAAGTATACAAATCGACAATTTATTGCCTAACACTGTAATAAAATTTAACAGTATGTTCTCCTAGACCTGAGTTCTCTATGTTTAAATAATAATAAAATACTGCTCTATTCTAATTCTATTCTATTAAAAATACTCTTTAAAAATTACATCAAAATGTTTCGAAGAGAAAAGATTTTGATAAAAATTAGTTGCGGTATTAGAAAGAGCTTATTAGCAACACTCTAACTCTTAATACTTGACGCTTCTTTAAGACAATTAAATTTTGAATAACTAATTTTATAAGAAAATTTGGGCTAAGAAAAGGGGAAACAAAAATGATTACTTTGACAACATCTGGTCCAGTAATAAACAAATAAGAAGTATCTTTGACCATAAAAACAAAATCTGTGAGAGCGGGTGAGTAAACGGCTCCTCCAGCGCACGGACCCATTATTACAGATATCTGAGGCACAACTCCGGATGCTTTAACATTACGTAAAAATATATCCGCATATCCCGCTAAAGATTCAACTCCTTCTTGTATGCGCGCTCCACCAGAATCGTTCAGTCCTATTACTGGAGCGCCAGTAATCATCGCCTGATCCATTATCTGAGTTAATAATTAGAAAAATAACGAATAAATTATAAACCTAAAACATTATAAAAGTATATTTTCCTATTTCTACGAGTTTTGATTACCTTACAAATTTTTTTTGCGTGTGCACTCGACAAACTTCCTCCAAATACTGTAAAATCTTGACTGAAAACAAATACATTTCGACCGTGAATTAATCCACGTCCAGTTACGACACTGTCTCCCGTATACTAACAATTAAAATAGCATTTATTTGTTTAGAGTTTGAGTGATAAATCATTTAACACTGATTCGCAAATTAACTGATATTCATCTTTTAAATATTGTTAAACATATTAAAGTATTTAACGATTTCAATTATAAAGTAATCTTATAATCTCATTAACATAACAATAATCAATAAAAGCGAATTACTTTTTCGTTTTGCATATTAAAATCGGTACACGTGTGTTCAACAAACATGTCATACTCGACAAAGCTTTTGCTGTCCATCAGTAGATTAATTCTTTCTCTTGCGGTCAACTTTCCCTGAAAATGATGGTAATTATTCGCATAACTTAAAACATTTAATTGAATTTACTTTTTTGTGTTGATTCTCGATTCTCTTCAAACCGCCACCGATTTGAGCAGATTTTCGCTTGTCTTCGATGCGTTGTTTGACATTAATGGTATGACTTATATCTGATGACACACTTCTCGTCACAATTAAATCCGCATTTAATTCAACAAAATTTAATAATTTGTTATTTTTAAGCACATTTAGTTTGTTAACTAATCGATTACACATGTATGCCATTCTATTACTTAATACTGTAATACTATTTATAATTTGCACACAACTTCATCAACTTTTAAAGAATTGTTTTGATTAGAATTATTTTTAGAATAATGGCATTTACTATTTTAAATGTTATCTTAAGTTAAATTTAATAAAAAAACAAACACTTTAACTGTAATGTTTTATATCTTTAATATAAATACAATAATTATTATTTCTTTGATAAAAGCTTAAATCTTTATTGAATTTAATTGATGACTGTTACACCTGTAATGTTACACAACAATCTTCAATAAACAATTCTATATTATGTTATACAACGTTAGATGGCTTTAATAATGAATAGAGTGTTTGTGTCACTATCTATGTTACTGCGATTCAATCACATTTTGGCGCATTTACCACTTGAAATGGATGCGAATAATGGTAGTGACGATGATTTCCAAAACCCGTTACAAGTGTACGAAAGACTCATCGAATTAATATCGAACGAAACGGAAAGTCCGGAACTGTTGCCATACGAAGAAACAGTTATCGAGCATATGATCGAACAAATCGATTTTATGAAGCAAAACATCAAACGATTGACCTCGAAATTGGAACCGTTTTGTATTGAACAACACTTGACTGAAATCGAGAGACACAGCTATGCGGTCAACAAATATCTGCGAACGCGTATCGAAAAGATTGAGTTAAACTCGATTTCACTCATTAAGATATTGCTATCGAATCGTAAACGCGTCGAAAAGTTAATGTCCAAAAATGAGATCAAATATTTAGATAATTACGTTACCAGTATTGACCACTATTTAAATGACTCAGTTTTGGGTAACTTGCCATTCGTGAGGACACCAGTCATGAATTTCGCGTTAAGGGATGTACCGATTGATGACAAACAGCAGTTTGAAAACACTTACGTATTTGTTCGCGCATTGAAACCGACGCAAGTGTTGGTCGACCACAATAACGGTCAGGAAAGCATTCAATTAGAGAAAGATTCGCAACACTTTCTACCCTATAGTGCTGTCCGAACACATCTGATCAGTGGTTCAAGAGATTTATTATTAATTTAAATTTTTATGTAATTCAACATTAAATATAGTAATAAAGAATAGTTTTTTTATAACACATTTCTTTTTCTATGTATAATAAGGAAGAAATAGTTAGGCTTTCGTTTATTTCAAAAACAACAATTATTATTATTATTGTACGTAAATAACTCTATTTGTTAAAAAATATCAATTATAATCAACTTTGCATTAATGAGTTGTAAGTCATAATATGTTCATATTTGTGTTATCAATGTTAATGCTGTTTGAGTTCGGATCCGATCCGATAACTCATTATTTTATTCCACTCGATCTTCGATCGCGTAACGGGTAGTGGACGTCGAAGTGCTTTGAATGTTGTGTCAGACATGGTTTGATAGTTTTCCGATATTGCGATTTGGTAATCATTTTCGGCTTCCATCACGATTTGTTTGATGTCTTCCGCGACTTGCTTCTCATTCTGAAATATCAAATGTACCGAATAGTACCGAAAAGCACACCAACAATCGATGGCAACTTACTGTTATCACTAATGGTTCTTTAATTTCTTTACAGCTCACTAACTGTACATTTCCGTCCTCGTAATAGTGAACTTGCACTTTGATTGTTCCCTTCAACTCTGCTTTTCCTGAAGGAGAGAATGATACCGACCAAACTGAACGCCATCGACCATTCCTATTCAAAATTCAAATTAAATCAATTATCCAATAAATTTCATTTACTTCAATTTTTAGAAAAGCGATTTAAGTGATATATAATAGATATTGATATTATAATACTTTCAAAAAGGTATGTTGTTATTTAAACAAAGGTTATGTTATTATTTTGATTCACATATGAAAATCTAAGAGTGAACACAATGGCAAATTACAACACTTTTACTTCAATAACTTTTTTGAATCTAGTGTCGACTACAAGTACTAAGTTAGTAAAATCCCTTCTAACTTACCAGCAGAGAAAAGAAATATCTATAGACACAAATATCGATTGAGTTGGGAATTAAGGGAAATTTAAAAGAACATTTTTGGGACAGATTTTGTGATAAATTTTTTTAATAAATAAGTTATATTTATTTAAATTAGATTGTTTCTGTTGTATCTATCGTTTTCAAGTTACTTAAAGCTATACGGTTTAAATGAATTTAATTAGCTTTTCTTTAGAATATGATTGTCAGTGATTACCGTAAATAATATTTAATTTAATTGCATAAATGAGTCTATTTTTAGTATACTGGGACAATCCCTGAATTGCCATATATAATTATAAGCCTATAATGTGTATTTTCACTCAGTTATAAAAAATGTTATCTTAAAATGAAATGATATCGCTATGAATTACCAATAATTTTTGGGCTGATACTGATGATCCTCAATACAAGCAGTTAATGAAATCAGACCGTTTTGACTGAACCCAAAAACAGCACTAATACCATTGTGGTAATGATCACTACAATATTTGGTCCACGCGTCTTCGAGAGCACTCCTCCACGGCTCACTCGTCGCGTCTGGAGTCCACGCCTGCAAATCAGACGCCTCTTCCCTTAAATGGTCGTATTTAAATGATTGTCTGCTGCGAGGATCGTAAAACCGATTGGAACCCAACTCATTGTACTCTGTTATCAATGTCTATCCAATCAATTTAGACATAAGCTTACTATTAACTATTATTATTTCAATTCAAATCAAAAATGACATTACTTGGTGTTCTCCAGTATCGAGTCTTACTGGTGTCAACTGATCCTTACTATACTGAGCAAATACACTGACAAAATAAATAGTAAGTAGTGTTAGACGATATCTATTGTATGAGATATACATATATACAGATATACCATACCTGGAAGCTTGTTCTTTAAGCAAAGTATCGTTATTTAGTAGTAGTCGTACATCTAAAACAGAATAGCGTCAATAGTTTGTTTGAATGTTAAATATTTGAGTGAATATCACTAACCATTAACTACTTCTCTAAACTCTCCCGGAGGTGAGTGTAGTATAAAATCAGTTACTATTCGTATCTTTAAAAGATAACATGTTTTCATACAATATATGTGTAAACATTAAGGTATGGCTCAATATAATAACAATAATAAAGCTCTTAAATTGTAATTCAAATAATAATAACCTTTTCTGAATCAGTTAACGGCTCATCAAAATCTGTCGCCATTTTAACCAAATGTTATTCAAAGTGATTTCAACAGTATTATCAATAATCTAATTAAAGTAATTAAGTACTAAATGGGTTGACAACTTTACAAAAAGTAAACCTAAACCGGCAGTACATTAGCAGTAAGCTTACATTTCATGACACGACACGACACGCCTCACCCAACAACTCATAAACGTAATCAAATCGCTAGTAAACGTGGATAACAGTGCAGCAGTGCATCGTCGCTATTCTCTCGCAATGCTATCATGCTATCATATATATTATATGCCATTTATTATTACAACAGCCACTATTCTATAGCTAAAGGTACCCCATTTGTCGGGTTCGGCACTAACATCTTTGTAGAGTTAAAATTAAATTATTTAAGCATTATTTTTTAATCATAAGAGAAAATACTATTTAACCCTTTTTTAAACATAAAATTTAGGAAACGAACCAAAAGCTGGGGATAATTTTTAATACAAAAAACATGTTATAGATGTTAGATCTGTAAGTATATTAAGAATTATATTAATAATGAAAATAAAAAATAACTACTGGATTCTTTTGCATTTTAATGCTAGCACTTAAATCAAAATACGCAATCATTGTCAATATCTATGGGATCCCATAATCCCAAGCCCACATAATCCCGGGTTTTGTAGGTATTTTGAATGTTTGAGAACATTTATTTCAGAGTTTGGCATATAATTTTAAATCATAATATGGATTTGCCAAATTTTTTCTAATTTGTCGAATCATTTTCATGAATTATAATAACTCGGTTCTAAAAATGAGTACAAAACAGCGTCTATTAAATAGACTCTATTATTTCGAATCGAAGCGAATAAAACATCATTTCTGTAAAAATAGATAAACAAAATCGTACTTTTATTTTCAAATTGTGTTTCAATTTTCGATATTTATTTAATTATTTATATTTAATGACATAAACAATAATAAACAATGAATGACACAACTGATAAGAAAAGGAGCAGTAGATATGGTAATATTAATAATGAAACTAAACTTTATAAAAGGTACGAAACATTAAGAGTTTGACGAAAATTTTAGCAAAAATTTTGATATTTTATCGTTCAATTTAACGCATGATTTAATTAAATTGTTTAGTTCTCACTCTCGACGGCGGTCTCGAAGTCACTCTCGCAGTCGTTCTCCACGATCCAGAAGAAGGTCGCATTCGCCGCACTCTCGCCGAAGAAGTAGATCGCGATCACCGAAAAAGCGTAATTCTCAACGAAAAAGAAGCGGTTCCAGGTTAACCTCAATAATCTTACTCAATATTAACTCAATCATTGTTTTAAGCAAAGTTCGCTATAAATTTAGGTTACTATTAGGTTTGGTGCGTTGCGCCGAATCACAGCTCTTAAGTTAAAATTTTAAGCTATAATTAAATAGAAATGTGTGATCAAAATCAAAATACTCGTTCACTTATTCCGCAAAAATTATTAGCGCGCTATAAATTTCAGCATTCTTTATATTAAAATATTAAAAGTCAGACTAAATTCTGTTAAAACTTTATTTTAATTTAATTTTTTTGATATTTTAATTACATATTTATTTTTGCAAAATATAATCAATAATTGAATGACTGTTGACAGAGATCGTGATCGGGATCGCGATCGGGAACGTAACGATCGCTCAGAGCGTTACGTCGAAAATCATTTTATTGCTGTCGAGGATGAGTTCGTGCATAATAACTATGACAGAGAAAAAGATCGTGAAAAGTCTTACTATCAAAGAGATAGGAGAGAAGAAATTCCTAACAATACAATTATGATCAGGGGTTTAGCGTCGCATATATGCGAAAATGATATCGTCATCAAATTGGCGGAACATAATCTTCAGGCGAAGGATATTCGTTTGATGAGAAAAAAAGAAACGGGTGCGTCACGTGGTTTCGCTTTTGTCGAATTTTCGAACATTAATCACGCCATTCAATGGAAAGAATTAACGGAAGGTGTCGTCAACTTCAGTGAAGAGTGTCAGGCAACTGTTCATTACAGTATACCGAAAGATTCGTTTGGTGTCGACAAGAATATAATGAAAAATGATTGGTGTTGTTATAAGTGCGGTGTAAATAACTTCAAACGAAGAGATGAATGTTTTAAGTGCGGAACACCGAAGGAAGAATCAGTAGCGAACGACACCGGAGAAGAGATTAGTTTAACGCCTACTAACGCGTTACTGTTGCGAAACTTAGCGCCACTTACCACAGAAGAACGCATTCTCACTATTTTGGGTTCTATTACAGCTCTTCCAATCAAATCAATTCGAATTCTTAAAGATATAACTTATGGAGTGTCGCGCGGAATGTGTTTAGTAGAACTGCACACAACTCTAGAAGCATCTCAATTATTCACTCTGCTATCATCGATGAGCCCGGGATTTATTATCGATGATTTTCCAGTATCAATCAATTATGGTAAAAGAAATAATGCAACGGCTGCTCAAATCAGCTCGAATGCGGCAAACGCTGCAATTGTGGCGTTAGCGGCAGCGCAGTGGACAAATCAAAAAGATGAAGACAGCACTAAACAATATGATAGCAGTTACGATAATAATAAGTATTCCGGCAATACTTCGCACAAGAAGTCTGGTTCTGTTAATATAAATGGGGTCGAATATCGAAAATATGAACCGCCTGTTGTTTCGTCTTTTCAATTTGATGAGTCGTCTGGTTATTATTACGATTCTACCACTGGATTCTATTACGATTCTAACACACATTATTACTATAATCCGCAAAATCAGCAGTATATTTATTGGGACTCAGTCAACCATACCTATCTTCCAGTAGAATCAACCACTACTCAACCGGTTGAAGAGGAAAAGAAAGAGAAATCCAAAGATGCTAAACAAGATAAAGTTAAAATTGCGAAGAAAATAGCTAAAGATATGGAAAAATGGGCGAAAACGTTGAATCAAAAGAAGGAAAGTGCGCGTTCATGGATACCAGCAAATGAAACGAGTGTTAGTCTTGAAGCTAATCAATCAACTTATAGTGCAAAAAGTTCGACAGCAGATGCAGGTTACTTACTGTTAGAGCAGCATATTTCTCAAGACGACTCAGAAATGTTTACTATTGACTCAAATAACTTAGATTTGAGAACTAATATAAACTTTGACGACAATAAATTTCATGCATCTGTTTTATTAAATCCATATGAAATTATTAAAGCGGAAGAGCGACGGTTAACTGATTGGGATAAGTTAGCGTGTCTTCTGTGTAAGAGACAGTTTTCGACACCCGAATTGTTAACAAAACACCAGCAACTTTCTGACTTGCATAAAGTAAACATATACCATATATTTCGAGAGTTGATTTGTTTTCTGTTATATTTGTTTGGTTATATCATTAAATGCCATATTGTTAAATATTCATTTCTAGAGCAATATGATGATATTAAAACGTTCCAAGTTATCCGAAGAACAAATTGAGGAATTGGAAAAAAGTGAAAACGATGTAAATATTATTAATATTATAAGCATTTTTATTGCAAACTAAATCTACTAATTTCTTAAATTTATTTCCCATCTTTTTTTGTTAGGCTGGATATAGAGATAGAGCGAAAGAGAGACGAAAAAAATATGGCATTCCAGAGACTCCTGAAATTAGTAAATTAAAAAGCAAATATTTAAGCGAATTAGAAGAGCGTGCGTCCACTGAAAGCACCACACAATCCACTAATGTTCCCATTTCTGATGATAATATTGGTAATAAAATGTTGAAAGCGATGGGATGGGTATGAATCAATTAAATCACATTTATTATAATACGTCGCAATCAGCAAAAAATGAGTGTTGATTATATAACTTTTTGAATAATAGACTGAAGGTATGGGTTTGGGCAGATCTAATCAAGGCATGTCCAACATAATCGAAGTGGAGATGAGGGTCGGCAGTGTGGGTCTGGGAATGCGAGCAAACACTAGTTCAAACTCAAACGAATCATACAAAGATGCTGTGCGTCGCACTATGCACCAGCGGTTCAAAGAAATATCTGACAGGGAATGAGTTTTAGATACGATTACGCTTTTATAGATTTAATAATTATCTTATATTATTTGTAAATAAATTTTAATTTTTCCAATAAATTTGAACATTATTTTTTAAATAAACATTACTTTATTTTTTGCTTTAATTTTTACTCTTCTTTTAACGTTAGAATAAAAAATTTAATTCTTATTTTTATCGGTTTTACTTGAAATTTCTCAAGTTTTTATATAGATTTTTGCTGCGAAAAAAACATGTTTTAATGAGTTTTTTTTGCATTTTCAAGTCAGTAATTACCAAAAGTCACACATTATATTAGACGTTTAGAATTGGTTAATAAAAATAACACAAATTTGAATGTATTTCAACGCATTCACATTTTTTAGACTAAAACCAACGTAAACTAAATTTTAATCAAACAAATTAATGAAATATGTTAAGTAAACATTATGCATAACAATGTTAATTATAGAATGTATTTGTGATTTACTGTGAAAAGACTGGCGAAAACTATTTTGTTTAACTGTGTATTGAAAAAAATCTCGATTTAGAATATTAGCAAAACTGACTGTTAGCACATCTCAAGTTTTTTGGGTCTATAAATACATTATACTGCACATGTAGAGTTGGGCTTAATTCGTAAACAGATAACTGAAAAGAAGTTTGATGTCAATGCTTAATACATTGTTAACTTATTTTTTTATTTGCCTCTCAGTTATCCAAAACGTTTTTAGGCTTCAATTGTGATTCGGATTCTACAGTAAACAAATATTTCGTTATTGAACATTGTTTTTGTTCCATTTGTTGTTATCAGTTGAAATAGTTTATAAACTGTGTTCGCAAATGTCAGCAAAGGTTACTCCACTGAATCGCTAGCGTTATAACATTTTTTGCTAATTCATATTCAACTTAGACGTAAGTTTTATTTTTCTCACATCTTTACGCTTTAAACTCCGCTAACTCTTTCTTAAGTGCTGACTAAGATAACTGTCGGGATATTATGTATGCAAGTTATTGATCGTGTTGTGCCAAATGCCTAATAAATATGTTGTTTATGAAATAATTCAACTTTATTTTTATTGTTTTATTTCTGAACGATCCATTCTTTTAATAATCGACAAGATTTAACAAAAACAATTATTTAATTTATATCATGTTAAGCGATAGGTCGTTATTTTTTGGGAGTTCAAAACACATTAACTCATCCAATAAACCGGCGAATATGTTGTATAGAAATGATTTTTCTTCGTCACATTCGCACTCGAGTGCTGGGAAATACTCGAGTTTCAGGAAATCTAGTCGAATGTACGCAACTGCTTCTCACGAAAAATTAAATTCAGTTGAGTTATCGAGTCGATCGAAAAGTTTATTTGATTTATCCAATGAATCAAATTATGCGCCAGCGATTCATCGTATGTCATCGCAATTCATCGGTCATCGCAGTCAAAGCAGAAGTCTCCACTCAAATGAATCTTCAAGCTATACATTCAATAATTCTAGTTACACGAGATCGAGACACGGAATAAATGGTGTGAGTTTTAGCGATTCTTTTATGCCTGCGTCTCACTCTCCGACTCCTCCTCGATATATGGAGTCACCAATAATGAATAAGCGGTATCAGTTTAGTAGCCCGAGCAGCTCTACTCCAGGGATCTCTTCTTTAACGAATTCAAGAATGAACTCTTTGCTGACGAGCAGATCTCACTTGACAGGAATGAAACATCAGTATCATATAACTTCATCAACATTTTCCGCATCCCATGATATTTATAGGCCACGCATCCGTGAACGGCCTTTGTTATCTAAAATATCTATGTCTAGAAAATCGCGTCCAAGCTTATCTCACAGTCATTGCAGCTACAAGACTGAAAGTCAATCGTCTACGTCGAGCTCAATTAAGGAGAATGGTTCGCTTACCCCAGAAAGAAAAGAGAGTCTAACTTTGCTCAGTCCTGAAAGGAAAGAAAGTCTAAATTTATTTATGAGGAATAGAGTGATAAAGTTTAAGGAACATAATTTTGAACTGACACCTTCGCAAAGACATGCATCTATTAACTGGAGTCTATCAAAAACTTTTGTGAACAGAAAGATAAAGGATCAGGAAAAGCCTATTGCAGAAAAGCCAACTGATGAACGTACAGAATTAGTTGAGGAAAATGGGATTTTCGAAACTATTAGTGATAATTTGCACGAAGCAACGTATGAAGACGTGAAATGTAATGATAAATGTGAAGTTTTTCCAATGCCTGAGAAAAAAATGAAAAACGAAATCGAAGCTAACTATAAAATATCTTCGGATAATATGGTTAAGAAAAAATGTAAAGCTACATCAGAAGATGTGAAATGTAATAAAAGTGAAGTTTTACCGCTCAAGAAGAAGAAATTAAAAAATCAGATCGAATCTAAAGATAGTAAATCCAAGGAAAATATTGTCAATAAAAAAGTTAAAACGATAGCTGAAGATGTGAACACTAATAAATGTGATGCTTCTTTACCTTTGATACCGGATAAAACTCAAAATGAGATCGAAGTCAACTATAAATTATTTAAGGATAATATTGTTAATAAAAATGTTAATGCTACTTCAGAAGACGTGAAATGTAACAAAAGTGAAGTTTTACCGTTGAAAAAGAAAAAATTACAAAACGAGATCCAGTCTAACGATAACTCGTTGAAAGAAAATGCAGTTAATAAAAAAGCTAAAGCACCAGAAGATCTGATATCTAATAAAAGTGATGTTCAGACTCCGACTAAGAAAAAAATACAAAAAGATGTTAATGAAGTTAAAGACGACAACATTAAATCTAATGGTATTGACGTTATTAAAAAAGTTAAAGGTAAGCCTAAAGTCCCAAAAAGAGTGCAAATATGCAGGGATGGTAGCATTGCGATCGACAAACTGCATATCCAGACATCCGCCAGTGAAATGTTGCCAAATCATATCGTTTCTTCGAGTGTGGACCTATTAGTTCAAAAACCGGATAATAAAGCCGTAAAATCAAAGGATAGAAAAGCGAAAAAGTCTGGTACAGACGAACTGAAACCTCCTAAAAAGAAAAAAGCGAAAAGAAAAGATACGAGTGAAATAAAAGACACAAATACAGGTTTGTTGGTTAAAATTGTTTTTGAGTTTTGTTTTTTTTATACGGCCTATAATTTAAAAAGATGTGCAAATTAATGACGTTAGTCGTGATCAAAGTAAAGCAATACTCGGAGAAAAGATTGAAAACAATGTGAAAACAGAAGCGACAAAAGTTAATTTTAAATCTAAGTCATTGCAAGAAACAAAAAGAGAAAAAGAAAATGTTGAATGCGAGTCGAATGAGAAATTTGACCAACAAATTAGTAATGAAAGTGAAATGAAGCAACAAACACATCCTACATATATTAGAAGTACGCCCAAACGGATACGGTTTAGGAAATATACCGCTGAAGATTTTGAATTTCTTAAAGTTCTGGGCAGAGGAAGTTTTGGAAAGGTTTGTATCGCTAAATATACCAATAAAATCAGATTGAGGTAACACTAAAAATTATTATTTTTTAAATTTTTGCAGGTATTTTTAGCGGAATTGAAAGAGCATGACACTTATTTCGCCATCAAATGCCTTAAGAAACACTCAGTGATTGAAGACGATGATGTAGACAGCATTATGATCGAAAGAAAAGTTTTAGCGTATGGCAGCGTTCATCCATTCATTTGCAAACTATTTTGTACATTTCAAACCGAGGTATGAATTAATTCATTTAATAACGAAAAATGAGTTCATTTCTATTTATATTTATATTGCGAATTTAGTTCGTAAAAATTTTGAAAACATGATCTTTAGAAATGAATAATTTCATGTTTGCAATGTACTGTACGTGTATTAAAAATTTAAAAAGTTAATTCCGTAGAAGTTTATAACTTACTACAGTATTAAGTATTAGTAATTAGTGTGAACGTTTGTATCTATCTGTTAATTAGTATCACAAATAAAATTAAAATAAATTTAGCCTATTTATCATAAATAATCGTTCGTAATATTTTAGATATGCTTAATAGTTAGTATTGAACTATAAATTAATTTTAAATTTCAACTAAGACCCAAATTTTTTTTCTCGGATAATAACTCAGTTTAATTAGTTTATGTTGGTTTTCAAAAATTTTCATATTCTAACTTCACAGTAGTTGCCAAATTTTTTTAATTTTTTAAATTTTCTTTTCACTACCGTTACAAATTAATGATTTAGTGCACTACTCATACGTGTTTTATGATTACATCTAACTGGGAATATTAATTATTTTAATTACAATTTGTATTATGACTTCAAATATTTAAGTGTGTTGTCATTTTCTAAGGCAAATATTATTCTGAAGAATTTTTAGAATTTTTTGCTTAACTAAATTCGAGAAAATAGAAAATAATAGTAGCAGCTATTATAGCCATAAAATTAGAATATTAATTGGTAAAATGAAATAACATTGAGAATTTTCATGTAAAGTACGCTGTATGTAATTTTATAATCATATTATTTAAAGATGAAAATAATATCTTTTTTATTAGCTTATTCTAGCTAATGTTACTGCATTCTTAAGCAATCTTTCTAGCCATACATTAGTACGCGATACAATTAGTTGTGCAGTTCATAAATTAAAATCCTGAAATGAAATAGAATGAAAAATTCTTCTGATTCTCAAGTCGCCTTATCCTCGTTTTTGGGAGATGAGATGGTTTTATCTCTTTCCGAATTTTGGCAATTAGAAAACATCTAATCTATACTGCATATACATTAGAGATGTGCTTGTCTTGTATATGCTTCCCTACCTATGCTTTACTTACGAGAGACTAACCTTTTAAAAAAATATTTCAATGCATTGAATTTTTATTAATTGAGATTATTCAAATATATTTAAGAAACTACACTATTATCAGAGCCATTACATTTTCGGGAAATCCGACTTTTACTGAATACAGTAATTAAGCGGAAACTTAGGTATATGTTCTTACTATGAAATAAGGATTTAAAATAATATACATTTTTAGTCCGATAAATCCGATTTTTTCATAAATTTTGATAAATTCCTCTTTTTAGCGGATTATCCGATTTATTGATATTGTCAAAATATTACCATTGAAAACGATGAGTATCCTAGACCCTAAAGATTTTAAGCACTGTTGTATTTTTTCTTCAAAATTTTTGAATTAACACAACAGAATTATAAATTTTGAAATGTCAATAATATACCAATTATTTAAAATGTTTCACATTTTTATGAAAAATCTATTGAACATACTAACAAAAATTTTTATAAGTTATTGCAGGAAATTAATAAAAAGTTCTATAAATAGTTAATTTGTCGTTTTATTTTCCGCTTTTTAGTCCGATTTTTAATAATTTTTTCTCCGATTTTACGCACACTTTTTAAGAGTTTTTAGTCCGAAAATGTCATGGCGCTGACTATTATCCCCTTCTATTCTAACGTTATTAATTTTTTACCTCTCCTGTTACTCTTTCCGAATTTTTTTTGAAACCTATATTTTCTAAGGTCCACAAAAGTGGTTTAAAGGATATTGGTTTAAGACATCAGATCATTCCCGCGTTAGCATTAGCGTTAGCTTTTAACTACAAATAAATCCAGTCTCCTATCCTTGTTTTTCTTTCAACTTAAAGTAAGCTTAACTGGAATACAAAAATGTTAAATTTACATTTTCTATGATCTGAAAGCATTCCTTCTTGTTATTTAACGAAACATTTAGTAATTTATCATAATCACAGAAAAGCAATATCCAGTATTAATATATCATAAAATACACGTGTAAGTGCTATGCGTACGCATAGTCAGTAGTTCTTTCATTTATAAACTTATACTCTAAATAAACATTTTAATTTTAATAATAAATTAAAAATTGAAATTTATATATAGACTGACTCGTAAGTCGCTGTTTCTAAAAGTGTTTAAATAACATTATAATATAAAATGCAGTTATAAGAATTTTCCAACTGACAATATAACATTTTTTTGAATATAAAAAAATTTAAATTTAAATTTAAATTTTCTAATTTTTTAAATTGATTTAGCTTAGCCATATTATTATTACTATTAATTATTATTATTATATAATACCTATAGAATAAATTGCCATCAAACTTGTTTTTAATGCATATGCATACATGTTTAAGAAAAATCATTAATTTTGCTTACATTTTTTATTTGATTAATAGGGTTACTTATGTTTTGCAATGGAGTGGTGCAGTGGTGGTGATTTGATGTATCACGTTCAGAAATATGGTAAATTTACCGAAAACAAAGCGAGGTTAGATTAGTTTTTATTGTTTTAGTTATTTATAATAACTAATATGTTTGCCAAAAACTCGTCAATCGACTCCTTGTTCTAAATTTAGTGATTGTGTTTGTGTGTCATCTGAGTTAATCTTTTAATATTGTCATCTCTATAGTTTCTTTGTTTATTCTTTTGGATGCATATTTTTGGCAATAAATAAATTCCATCTAAACTTGACATTTATTAACATCAGGCATAATTAAAATCATAAGTTAATAATTATTTCAAAAATAATTAAACTGCGAGTTTACGGGTCAAAGTTAAAAAGTTAATGAGAATATTTGCTTATGTTTACGCAAAAATGTTTGAAGAAATCTGTTTAGTCAGCAAAATCTTCAAATCTAACGGTATATAACCTTAAAAATACGAAAACATGTAGAAAGCTATCTGTTATTGATATTTTTAAAATGTTGATGTATCACCAAACAACAGATTTTAGTTCTAAAATTTGTTAAGCCTATCAACGATGTCAAATTAAACCACACTAAATGACTTTTTAAATATTTTTACTAAAGATGTGTTCAAAATTTGCCGAACTTAAATCAAGCATGAATCTCTTATATAAATATACTTTAAACTTAGCTCATAAGCATAAGAATTAATGATAGATTAGAGCAAGCGATTGTGCTGTAGACAGCGACAAGAAAGTGAACTCATTTATAAATGTTAGTTCTTGTTTATAGTAGATTACAGTATTATGATTTTGAGAGAAACAGGATATTCAACTCTTAAAATCAACCGAATTTATGTTATGGAAGATCTTTTCGGGCCGCGTTAAGGTTATACCGGCCGTTAAAAGTTAGATATTAAAGATTATTCTTGAAATTTGAAATTTTATTTTAAATTTGAAACCTTTCTAATGACCGAATATATAATTTTAATTCATAAAATTAAAAATAGCAGACAAATTAAAATTAAATACAATATGCTTATTTCATAGATTTTATGCGGCAGAAATATTATGTGCGGTGACATTTATGCATAAAAAAGGAATTGTATATAGGTATTTATGAAATTAAATTAATAAATGAATTTATTTATGAATTTAATTTGTAGAGATTTAAAATTGGATAACATAATGATAGAAAGAGAGGTGAGTTTGTACACCTATTAACAAAGTTTCATTAAAGACAATAAAAACATAGGTTCAAAAATTAGCTGCCCTTTGGGAAAAAATCTAATAGAGAAGCGGTGGAGTCATTATCTCTACAGCATTTTTATTATTTTATTATAATTCCTTTCAGCTCTACAGCTTTGTTTACTATCTATTTACTAATTATTTCGTCCTCTTATTTTAACCTTATTTTACAATAGTTTCATATAAATCTAAAATTTCTAAATTGTAAGGTCCCTTTCTATTTCCTTTTAGTTACATATTATAGAATCTCAATTCTTGTTTCCAAAAAACGCCTGCGCCGCTTAATTTTTAAAAACTTTAAATTAAGATTTTACTCTCGCTTAATAAAGAAATCTGGTTCCAAAATTATCTGCATAACATTTAACATTTATATTACGGTACATTATTAATTAATTAAACAAATTTTATTTTTAAGGGACACATAAGATTAGTAGACTTCGGAATGTGTCAAGGTATTTACAAATATTTTTTTTTCTAACTTTTTTGATCATATTTTATAACATTCCTTTATATGCTAAACTTAAGATAAATTGCTAGCAAAAGATATATTCAAAGGCAAAGATTCTTATAATTATTGTAAAAGCTTTATATTTAATGGTTCAATCTAATTAAAAATTAATATTTTAAGTGTGCTTAATTGAGAAATTTATTAAAAAATTAACAAATTAAAGTTAACTATATTGGAAGTTTTTTAATCATTAATAAATTATTGACAAAATATTATTAATTCTTGATGTTGAAAATTTCGGGACAATTTCAATAATTTTTATCTAAATAAATTGGGTAAAATGATTTAAGTTTAAAATTCTATTTTACTGAAGAATCTTCTACTATGTTCAACTTTGTAATTGATTGCAACATTTAATTTAACTTATTAAACATTATTCAAACATTATTATAGGAAAGATTTATCGAGAAGAACTTCTTCCTTCAAACTTTTGTGGTACACCTGAGTACATGGCACCAGAGGTCTGTTATCACTTCGATTTATATTTTAAATTAAAAAAAATTCCATTAACTTTTAGATAATCAAAGGTGTTAAATATAACCATTCTGTTGATTTTTGGTCTTTGGGTGTTTTATTATTTGAAATGGTTGTTGGAACTTCTCCTTTTCAAGGTACAGTAAATAAATTGTATCAGCACAGAGTGTACTTGATTATCTTCATCATTATTAAATTATTATTATTATTATGCAAAATTATAAAAATTTTGCTTACAGTATATATTAATTAAATTTAATTCATTTTCAACAGAGTTAATTTTTATTGTATTTACAATAAATACTATGTATTTTTGAATTCAATAGGCACAGATGAAGACGAATTACTATGGAATGTTTGTTACGATGAAGTGAAATATCCGCGTTATTTAAGCCAAACTATTGTCAATTTTTTGACTTTAGTAAGTTTTTTATTTTATTTTATTATTATTCCTAAATTTGAAAAAATTGTTTATTTGCGCAGCTAATGGTAAAAACACCAGAAAACAGACTTGGAATGCCAACATGTAAAGGTGGAGACATTTATAGCCATCCATTTTTTCTGGGAATAAATTGGGAAAAAGTTGAAAAGTGTCAATTGGACCCACCATTTGTGCCACAATTAGTAATTAATTTTCATTACACAGTTTGATTAAATTGATATACTTTACCTATAATTTTCATTATAGAGCTGTGATGCAGACGTTCGTTATTTTGATGAAGTGTTTACCCGAGAAGCGCCGCACATGACTCCGATTGATGAGGAAATAATCAAATCATTTGATCAAACAGTCTTTAAAGGTTTTAGTTACACAAATCACAATATGACTGAATGAATAATTTTGAGTACAATTTTTATTTATCATTCTTACAAAATTTTCTTCATAAATGAATTCTGAGATTTTTATACTTTGAGAAAATTAGTGTGAATTTTGTAGAAAATGAAATATTTTTTTGCAAAACTATGTTAAATTAATAGTTCAGTTAATTATTTTAATAATCTAACAAAATGGATATTTTTTAATTCAACTGATGTTTTTGACTAACATTTCAAATTCATGTGTACATAATTAAAACCATTGTGACAATTGCTCAGATTTTAGTTTCTTTTATATTTTAAAAGAATTTTTTTGCCTACTAAAAAAATTACCAGAAAATTTTAATAAGTTTTTGCACAACGCTTTTATTAATAAATTTTTTAATTAAATGTTCTTATCTTAAAAGATAAGCTTAATTTCGATGCAGAAATCTATTTACAGTAAACAGAAAAAAAGTTTCCATGGATTTTTTTAAAACCCAAATTATCATTGAATTTATTTAAAATACTTGTCTGGAGGCAAATGATAAAGTAATAAAAGGCTTCCTTAATTAACATATGAAGATAACGATATAATTAAAAGCACAAAATGTAATTAAGTGATTAGTATAACAGGGAATTTACTTTTTTATTATCAAAAATTAAATTATAAAAAATACGGGACAATTAATTTTACTATGTTTTGTGAGCTGAATTTTTTGTTTTATTTATTAATTTATTTATATAAAATTAAGTAAAGCCCAGAAAAAAACCATTTAATTTTTTTGTTTAATTGAAGTCTTCATGTATATTCTCTGAATTTTTCTAATGCTGAACTTCCGAGAAGAAAAAAGTTTTACTGTAATATTGAATCAGCTAATAATACGGTAATAATGATGTCTCAATTTAAAATCGTTTAGCAGTGAAAATTAGAAAAGTGCAAAAACGCTACTTTAAAAATTATTTTTATTAATAGAAAATAATTGAGCCATAAAAATACCCAAATTAATAAAATTTTAATTTAAATAAATTCAACTAAACTTAAAAAACTTTTTAAAAGGTTAAATATATTAATTTATTTAATATTACAATATCACAATTTCTAATAAAAACCATTGAAAAAACAACATTAAAGTTTAATTACAAAATTGATGCGATAATGTGATGATTCTTTTGTAACAAATCATGAATTTTAGTTTTTATAAATGATTAGAACAACAGTAATAAAAATTAAATATGCGTCAATAATGTGTGTTTGTGTTTGTGTTATTGCACTTTAATGCTAAATACAATTTATATGGCGATTAATATTTTCGGTAATGATTTTGAGGCAGATTAGAGTTGGATTCGATTGGAGGCGATTTACTGGAATGCGCTGAAAAACGACTGTGTGGTCGCGAGTGAGGCATATGTGCGTAATGATCGCTATCATTACCACTGAATGAACGGTGAGAATTAAGCGTCGAACCACCTCCTGATGCATAACCATTTTTGTTCAATGAAGTTCTTGAGCCATAATGGGAAGTAGGACTCCAATCAATCTTATATGGGTCGTAATCTTCTATTTCTGAAGGCTCTTTCTCTACGACCTACGAGTCAGTGAAAGCATTGCGTTTATTGCGACATTTTTGGTTTGAAAATTTCGGCTCATTTATTTATACCTCTGTTTTGATGCACGAACAAGAAAGTGAAGAACATAAAAATATGTTCACCAAAAGCATTGTTAATAAAAGTATTGCCAGACAGATACACAAAGCAATAAGCCATGGGAACCTCCATTCTGTACATTCTTCGACGTACAATGCTATACATGATTATAACATTAATTATATTTATTAATTAAATAGTCATAATGTGTTAATTACATGAGGCCTGTCCTGGTTCTATAACGTATACTGTTGTTGACGCTACCAATTCTATTTCATTGCTACTATTGTATTGTTCATCAGATCCCTTAAAAGCACTGCTGTCTTCGCAGTGTGTACTACACGGTCCTTTGCATAAGATTATGTCACACTGAATATGCATTTTACTAGTTTCAACAAATTTGAACATCGAATATATGGTTGCCTCCGCATTATTTGTTTGATTATAAGTGAATGGCGATATAATATTAAGTTTGGGACATCTATTATAGAAAACAATTTATGATTAACGATAACTTTCGATAATATGTTTGTTAATATTCATGTTTTGATACCCTTTTGAATCAATTAATTCTACGTCCGTAGTATTGGCCGCGAAGCTGAAACAACTTTTGACGCTTAGGTTGTATTCCTCTAAATATAGATATGATATGACTCTAATAGTAAATATAAATAACTACGTTATACTCTTTTTTGTTAATTACCGTCTGGACTAGAGAGTTCAGCTCTTAAAGTATACTGATTTCCGTGAACTAATCTCGTAATTTTTTGTCCTTTATCCAAGAATTTAAGAGAAACTCGCGATAACTCATTACTGCAATGAAAATAATGTTATGAAATATAAGAATGCATTGCGAAAGATTGATGCCTATGTACTATCAAACACGAGAGTTATTTAAATACAAAGTTTAAAGTTTTTTCTAATGGTTAGAGTCATTGAACTAATTACACAAAAAAAACTAAATATAGATGAGACGACACATAGCATCATCATTAGTACATCAATCCATTGTATGGCTTACCGTGCATTTTTAAATCCTGACTGTGCACACGTTATTAAGAAAAATTTATCGTCAGACAATTCTAATGTCTTGTGAAGACGTACAGCAAGCGCTACTCTTCTTTCTTCTGATCCCTAACAATATAATATCAATCATCATTAATCATGTAATGAAAGTTTTTATAACTATAATTCTATTCTTAAATTTAGATTTTTTTAATCGATTAAAATTTGAAAGTGATTGTTCTCTATTTAAAGCGCATTAAAAATTTTAAAATCTTAATAATCTTTTGATTAATTACATAAATATACTTTTCTCTTTTGTTTTTGTTCATCATTGTTCTAGATTTACAATATACTTGTCATCATATATATCACAAATTAAATGATTACTTCAGAGTTAAAGGTACATTAATCTAAAGCATTTTAGTTTTAGTGTGAGCAGAAAAATAGCACTTTATATTTTTAAATAAAATATTCGACACACAAATCTATATTTCCATAATTAGAGTTGTAAATAGAATAAAATGTATCTTAACTTAATTTATCTTCAAAATAATTAATGTCTATAGTTATTGATTCATATTTTTAATTTAAATTGAATTTAGTATTTGAGTATTTTAAAAACAAATAACATTAAAAATTAATAGCTTGCAAAAAATGTAAAAGTTGTGAATCGCAAATAATAAAAATAGTTTAATAAAAATTAAAAACAAATATTTGCTAATAATAAAATTTTTAAATAATTCTTTGCTCACTTTCTAAGTTGAGCATATAAATTTGAAAATAATGTCCGCAGTTCTGTTAATCTGATCAAATTGTTAGCATAAATTTATTTAAAAAGATTCAAATTAAGCGATTTAAGTTTATGAATGAGAGTTTGTTATGAATTCCGTTTTTGTTTTTATCATTTTCTCATTACAATGTAAATTTTAAATTATAAAATCACATATATATATATAAAAAATATTAGTAAACCACTAAAGAATGTGCTGAAGTACGGTATATTAAAATTATTAGCCAAAAAATGGATATTCTGACTATTTATTTACAAAATTAACAGCAGATGTTAGTGAAGAAATTTTATTACCATTTTAAACTAAAGCATAAGCACGACGTAATGTGCATACGCAACACACTGTAGAAAACCTTGTCGCGAGATTGGTATGAGAATAGTAATAAGATAATTAACAAGGTTTTGTAATTGCAGCCACTTTATAATCAAAAAAATAAAGTATCAAGAATGAAATTAATATCAAAGCCTTTATAATGAAAAACTAGAATGTGTTCATTAAATGAGCTCACTTTGATCAACATATCTGGTATTAAATTAATTTTGAAAGATTACATTTTGTAGATTACAATTTGTTGAGAAAACTTTTTAGAAAAATAATTTAAAAGGAAACAAATACATATAAATTTTCTCAGCTA
>JAQIVF010000287.1:0-25974 GCA_034698365.1 Steganacarus magnus
GAAAATATTTAAACATTTATTTATAATACAATTTAAACAAACTCGAGTTAATCTGGTTAAAGCTAATATACACTATGATTTAATTCAAACAATACTAATGAAAATATTTAAACATTTATTTATAATACAATTTAAACAAACTCGAGTTAATCTGGTTAAAGCTAATATACACTATGTAACTTGAAATTGTAATTATTAAAATATTTATTAAGTAAACTGACTTTGTCAAATAGTTGGATATTTCTGAACTTTAGTACCAATACAGTCTGAGCCCGATTATGTCACACCGGATTATAGCAAATTTATTATCGCAATGAATTTATGCTAATATGAAACTATATTTCCGAATGCTCCAAACATTCAAATTTAAGTAAAAAGTGAATAACAGATTGTTCCAAGTCAATACTGTGTAAAAATAATAGCATTATTATAAAAAACCAAAAAAATGAGCTATTCAGTTCTTTTAAAAAGTGAAAAAAACTTATTTTAAATATAATTTTATCTAAATTTAATAAGCCCATGCATTTAAAATTAAATTAAATGCACATTAACATGTATAAGATAAATGTGCAAAAAAAAATTTCTGGCAGATTCTGCCCGTATGCGACTTGTATTTGTCCGGTTTATAGAAAACTTCGATTATGGCAAAAGTTTTTGAATGCACCGACTAGTTGCCATAATCGGGGTCAGACTGTACTTTTTTAGAAATTTATTAATGAAGGAGTCTTTAACTTGATTTTTTATTTGATTATAAATAGTACATTTTAATCAAATTTTTGTAAAAATTAGAAAATTTTTTACTGTTTTTAAAATAATTTTTTACATTTATTATAAATTTTATCTCACAATAATCTTTAAATTTTCCGTGAAATTACAATTTTTCAACTAAACTAGAGTTATGAAAAACTAAAGCTAAATAAATAATTCGAATATTACTCTAGAAGTGCCGAAGGAAACAACTTTTAGAAGGGAAAGACATTTGCAATACTGAATGAAGGACGGAGAAAGACAGAGCAGCGAAACAATACAATATCGCTTTGTCCTTTTCATTTTTTTTGTCCTTGATTTCAAATTTGTTTTAATTTTTATTTCCTTTCAAATTATTGTGTTTTTATTAAAATCTTGTCAATATTTCGAAATTTTTTTAATAGATTAAAATGAATCTAAGTATATTTCGAATAAAGATTAAACATATATTACAATTTAATTATTTGCAAAAAATTAATTACTCGACTTGAGCTGTTTTATATGTAATATTTTCTTACTAAGTATAAAGAAAAATTAAAAAAGATAAAGAAAGGACACAAAGTATTTATTCGAAGAATTTATTCCCCATGGGTTACTTATATATAGCTGTAAATGTCACAAAAAAACTTTAATTTATTTTGAATTTAAAATAATTCTAACAACTTAATTCTACAATTTTTTGGAAATATTGAGTATATATTAATAATTAATTTTAAAAAAACTGCAAAAAAATAAATTAAAAACTTTTAACTTCCAAATAATTTTAGGTAAATATACTCCTTGAAGGGAAACTTCGGCTATATTTTGATTTATGTTGTTTCTACAAATTATAAAATATAACGAAAAGTTAAATTAAAATTAGTGTTGTTTTTGATTTTGTATTTTAATTTTGATTTTGATTTTTTTTTAAATTTTGATTTTTGATTTGATTTACTTTTCAAATCAAAATAAAACTTTTACAGAAAATAAAAATCAAAATAAAATGGTGTAAAATGTACAGTATTTTGGTTATTAATTAATCAAAATCAAAATTTAAAAAAAAAATTAAAATAAAAATTTTACAGAAAATCAAAATCAAAATTAAATCAAAATAGAAAATTTGCTTACGACACAATACTATAAATTAAAAAACGGAAAATATACAACACTAGTTTAATATAAAATTACATTAAAATATTATAATTTAAAACCCATTATTTTCTTTAATAATAAAAACCATTTAAAATTGTGTTACATAAAATCTAAAAAATACCTGATTTTATTTTCTGGAAGTCATATAAAAGTTTGTCATTTTTGTTTATTAAAGAAATATTTTTTAGGAATTAATGTTTTTCTATAAAAATAATTGATCTGAAATTTTAATATAGTTATACAATAATAATATTTTTTTAAATTACAAATAAATAAATAATTAATATCTTTGTCTTTTATAATTTAAAATAAACTGTCATCTTGAAGTGATAAATAATTCTAACTCAATGTTAATTTCATTTTATATAAAAAGTTTGGAGAGGAATAAAGAAACGCTAGATTTTATTTTTACTAAAAAAGATAAAAAGAAAATAAAAGACTATTTTATTTGATAATAAACGAAATGAATTATAAATATATTGAATTAATGTCTACAAAATAACGATTAAAATATAACTTCACACTTAAATGATTAAAACTGTAAACAATAAATCGCATATTTTTTACAACTATGATCTATTTATTTGCCATTAATTATTTGGAAAGTATCAGACTTTAGAATAATAAAGTAACTATAATCGTATTAATTTTTTAATTACTTTCGATGTTATTGTTTTGATCACATTTAGAAAAATTAATTATAATTACTATAATTCTGATAGGTTTATAAGAATTTTTAAATCATTTTTATTTTTATGCCAATTTTAATTCAAATTTTAGTTATATTTTAGTTTCTAATATGATTTTGTATTAGACACACCACTGCTATAAAATATTTAAGAATCCAAATTAACTATAAAAGGACAGAGACCCGATTAAATAACTTCAATATATCACTAAATTTTTAGAAAAGCTTGCAATTAATTACATTATAATAGTAAACATGATCATAGTTTTTAGTAAAATAGAGAAATGAAGCGTTGCATTGTGTTTACGTGTTATAGTGAACTGTCAATGTAATAATAATTAACAATATTATTAATGTTTTATCATTAAAAGGGATACATTTATAATATTTATATAAATAATATTTCAAGAGCTGCCACGCACATTAGTTGAAGACAATAATATAATATATTAAAAAAATAGTACTATGATTTTAGAATGACTTTATGGTCGTTACAATTTTATTCCAACTTCAATAGTATCAAGAGATCAAGTATCACAGAGATCTCTCTTAAATAAATATTGTTAGGTTTATGTTTAAACCATTTTAGTAATTCTTATTTTAGCGTATTATTACTCCTAGTAATTTTATAACGTGTCAACTAATACGTCTAAAAAGTTGTCTCCTAAGTTCAAAGTATTAAGATATAGCTTGTAAATTGTAGACTTAAGATTGCTGCGGGCACACAGAAGGACAGACAGACAGACAGAGATACAGACATACGGACGGACAAAACCCTAAGCTCTACTTTTTAAAAAAAGTGAGCTAAAAAATTAATTATAAATAATATAAAAACTATAAGATATGATTAATCTTATTTTGTTTAGATTAATTGAAACAAAATAATTTTACTCCTATCTACTACACAACTTTGAATACAATTAATTTAATTATATATCTTATTTAAAATAAATATCAGTTTTACACAGTTAATACTAATTATTAATATTTATTTGATTTATAATGTATTTTTCAAAGAAAGAAATTTTTGATATTTTAATTGTATAGTTCATTAAATATTTACAATAGTTTGAATAATCAAAAAACATGAATCAATTGGTGAAATTCAATTAAAATTATTTTTTAAATAAAAAAACAATTAATTTATAATTTTTAACATAATTATAATAAAATGAAAAAAAATAAATAATCTTCCAAAATACTATAATTTTCACTCAATACAAGCCATATATAATGATTTATTAATAATATAAAAAGGTTTTTCATAATTTATTAATTTTCTAATTTTACCAGATTGCTGTAATACTTTATGGAGTTGATCTTTACCCAAAACAGTTGAGGTTTTTGATTTTTTGTCACGAATAGTTATTTTTATAAAACTATTTACTTTTCTTGCGGTTGCAGTTCTATATTCGTTTTTAACATAAAATTTTCTGTATTCAGTTTGAGGATAAATTAAAAAGTTCATCAACTTTAGATACTTTGACGGGTAAAGTAATAATGTTTTAGGGTTTCCCAATTCAATAAATATCAATTTATGAACTTTAGAACACATTTAAACAAGTAATGTTATTTATAAAAGTATTTTCTTTAATCCATTTAAATAAATACATTGATTTTCGTAATGGACATCTCATTTTATTTTTTCTTCCTTATCAAAATGTGGTAAATCTGTATGGTAAGAACAAAATGAACTTTTACCAAAATAATATGTATCGTGTAATTGTTTTCAATTAGAAATGTTGTAAATAGTACACAAATCAATATAAGGAATTTTAAACTCATTCAATAATTCATATAATTAATTATTTTTAACTCAAAAAAAAGTTGAAATATTGTTACTGCATTTAGAGTGATAAAAGTTCAATATCTTTTCAAATTGATGTAACTTAACAGTATTTATTCCAATTTTTCTCTAATTGGTCTCAAAGTCAACCCATTTACAAAATATTTCACATATAAAGCACTTTTACGATCTTTTTCACTTAATTTATTTATATCAAGTTGTGTATAAATTTCAAAACAGACAGATATATTTTCACTAACAATTGCTAATTCTCTAGGAACGAACTTTCCATCAACATAAAAGCCTTGAGCATCAATTTTTGCACATATAAGATCTAACAATTTGAACAGCTTATCCTGATCTTCAAGTTCTTTTATAATTAAAGTTACTCATGCGTTGTATAACTTAAATTAACTCATGCGTTTTATAACAACTTAAACGTAAAAGATTCGTTTAAATTATTTTTAAAATTTAAGCACAGTACGTGTTATGCTCACTGCTGTGAGTTATGCTAACGCTTAATGCTAAATACGGAATGCTAAGTACGTTAATGCTAATTACGGAATGCTTAATGCTAGTGATGCTAAATACTGAATGCTTAATGAAATAACATTGTAAGTGCTTAAATATGGGTTGATTAATAATAGTGGGAATCGACATTAATAGTTTAACATAATAAGCTGTGAATAACAATAATGCGTTATACATTGATATGTAATTACTAATAAGTATAATAGTCATCTTATAATAGAAGACATTTATGATAATATTAGACGAATAATTGTATAACTTGTGACTCATAGTAATAAGACTATGAGTAGTCTTATAATAGTAAACATTCACAATAATATTAGATGAGTAAGCGGATAGTTTGTGACTCTTAGTAAGCCGTAATTCCAATATCGTAACAAAGTTATCACTCTAGAATCTCCCTTTCAAAAATGGGAATTAAAAACTTAACATAAAAACTTACATTTATTGTATTTTTATTACAAAAATTATTTTCATTATTCATGCCAAAAACTGTTTTATTGTTGCATCATTCCGCAATATTCCGGGTTTATACTTTATTACAACTAAAATTTACTGGACGAGTTTTTAATAGTCTTCGATTGTGGTCGCATCTTTAATATCTATACTCACCAGTTTTCTATCTATAATTTAAACAAAAAAACATTATTTAGAAAATCAGTACGAAAAACATTTTTCAATTAACAATATAATTCAAACAAAAATATATAAAATTATTAAATAAAATTTGTAAAAGAAAAAAATGTCAAAAAAAGATACAGCATAAAAACTTTATTTTTAAATTTTTTATATTAATTTTTAATTTCTGATAATTTTTTGTAACATGATAAACAACAAATATAATATATAATATAAAGTGAAAATATTTGTGCTCTTTTAAAATTATTTAATATAAAATATATAATATAAAAGTAACTTATATTTACAATATAAAATTAAAAAATAGAATTTGATACAACATTTGTCAAGTTTTAATGTTATATCAACATTTGTTTAACTTATTTTTTAGAATATTACTAGTGTTGTATTGATTTTTAAAAAGAAAGAGAAAACGACGAAATAACTATTTTTTTTAAAAAACAATAAAAGAAAAGTTAAATTAAAAAAGTGGAAATCTTCAATACCAAGTATTTTTACTCTTTATAAATTTCATCAAAAATATTGTATAATATAAAATTATTAGAACATAGTGTTTTTTAGCTTTTTGAAAGCGAAAGCGAAATTAAGTTAAAATATTTTTTGACTAACATTCGCTTAAGCGAAAGTGAAATAAAATTTTAAATGAAAAGCGAAAGAGTAATACAAGTAAGATAGAAATGACTAGATTTCGCATTTTTTTTCGCTTTTAACTTTAACTTCTATGAAAAACACAGTAAAAGCGAAATCAAAAAGAGAAAGATAAAGAAAAAGTCAAATTGAAAATCGAATAAAAAGCGAAAGCGAAATACAAGTGAAACTTTCCATTAACTTTGAAATGTAAATTATTCTAAAAGAAAGACTTTATTTTATTTTATTTCTGCAGTTTGTTGTGCAAAAATTAGTCTGATAGTGTTGTTTTAATTTTCAAATATACAAAAATCAGAAGAAAAAAAGAACGCAAATATAAAAAAATTTTAAATGAACTTTTTTTAGTAAAAGTGATAAAAAATTATTTATAGGTTGTATGTGTGTTATTCTATGTGTTAAATTATTGCTTATAATATTATGCTCATCGCACTATATCTGAGAATGTCATTTTTCGACTATTGCTGATTAAATTTTTTCTTAAATCAGTTTGAGACAAAACTAATTTTTTAAGCAAAAATACTATTAAGTTGGTTTGGTTTTAAATAAGAATTTAGGGTTAAAATTAATTAAACTGTTTTGAGCGAAAATATTAATACTGAAAAATGTGTTGAAGTTTTTTTGGTGTGTATTAATTAAAAGACATTAAAATCCTAATATTTACAATAAATAAAAACCGATAGTTTGTTCATAGCTAAAACTTATTTAACCTGATAAACGATATCCAAGACCTGATAAATCCTTATACTAAAAGGTATATTAGGCATATATATTAAATGTTATTTTTAAATAAAAATAGCAGCTTTTAAAAGTATTAATTTTCAATCATATAACTAATGTTTTCTATATGAAGTTGAAATTTTTTATCTGACTTCGATAAAATCAAGGCAGGTATATGGATTTGGGATTGTCCGTGTGTCCGTGTCTCGCTCTATGATAGGAGGCTTTTTTAGTTAAAAAATGTCAAAAAAGGATACTTTTTTAGTGATAAAATGTCAAAATAGGAGGCTTTTTTAGTGAAAAAATTAATATATAAAGCTATTTTAGTGAAAAATTTTTAAGATAGGAGCAAGAATTAAACGGTATATGTTAATAATAAAACTGGCATATGCCACTTTATTCGGTTATATATTATAATTGCACCATTATATCAATAGTAAAACCAGCATACTTCACTTGGATAAACGGCAAATGTAAATAGAAAAACCGGCATATGCCACTTAATGAGATATTATAGCATCAAACCCGGGCTTAAATGGCATATGCCACTTTGGCGGTAATATAATATAGATCTCATTTGGGCGGTAATATATTTTAAAATTCGGACTATACCGGAATATGCCACTCTTGGCTTTATAGTATGTGGCAAGCGAGCGAACGTAGTGAGCAGAGACCACTAATAATCATTAAACAATAAAATAATAACCATATATCTAACAAAAATTTCAATACGAAGTCAGATATTATGACCGTTACGTTCTTGTTTTATTTGACTTCGATTAATTTTTATAATTATCATTGAATTAAAGTAATATTCCAATCTGGAAAACGGAATATTCATTGCTAAAACTGGATTGATTTTATACTGAAAATACTTATTAAACATTAAAATTATAAAATTTAAATTAAATTTTTTAAATTTAATTTTTTGAATAGCAGTAAAACGTTTATTATGTATAATAAATAAAATTTACCTAAATAAGAAGAGTAAAGTTATGAAGCACGCAAATAGTCACTGTTACGCGAAACATCTTAAAACCCATTAAAACTTATTATTATATAAAAGCTATTAACAGTTTAAATGACTAATGATGTAAAAACCTATTGATCTCAGAGCTCACTAAACTAAAATCAATTCATTCTGATATCAGGAGCGATGAAATAGTCGCATTTGCATTAAATAAAACTTATTTTAAAATAAAATTATTAACTCGATATAAGTGGTCTATTATTTTATTTAATTAATACGAAACAGGTATTGTCTTATAATATACTCATAAAAATAATAGAAACAAGATTTACACTAGATATTAATAGTCACTGACTTATAACCAATATTTATTATACAAATTAATTTTCATTTTATTTGAAACCAAAATCTATATTATTTGTGTTTACGGTTTGTACAAAAAAAAACATTTATTACTTAAACCAATATTGTGGGCGTTATCCGGTTAGTATTGTTTTCACCGTTTACTATTAGACAAACCTACGGTTTCATTATTCATTTTAATTTATCAAATATAATATAATTAAATCTTTTCTCTTGTCTTATTGAAATCAACATATATATTGAAATCAACTTTTAATTCTCATTTGTTTTAACTTGAACATAAGTAAAATAAATATATTTTTTATAAAGATAAAAAAATTGTTTAAAATAAAGATTTTAAAATTTTCAATATTTATAAATTTAATATATTATATATGAAGTTTAAATTATAATATTTGTTATAAATTTAAAAAATAATAAAATAAAAAAATAAATTTTAATTTGGCTTCTTAAGCAATTATCTGTGATGAATAAAATGATAAATTTTTTTTATAGTCGTAGGGCCATTGATTATATTTTTGTTAGTGGTAGGGCCATTGTTCACATTTTTTTTAGTGGCAGGGCCATTGTTCATATTTTTTTAATGGCAGGGCCATTATTCATATTTTTGTTAGTGGCAGGGCTATTGTTTATATTTTTTAGTGGCAGGGCCATTTTTTATATTTTTGTTAGTGGCAGGGCCATTGTTTATATTTTTGTTAGTGTCAGTGCCATTGAATTTTTTTTGTAAAACATTATACATTTGAACTTAAAAGATATCAGTATAAAAATGAATTTATAGTAAGAGCGGAGCGATCTAATGTAGTGAGCATCGACAACTAATAATATTATATAATAAAATAATAAATATATATCTATCAAAAATTTAAATTAGAAGTCAGATATTATGACCGTTTCGATCTTATTTTAAATATATTTTTGTTTCTATTAAATAGTGTTGTTTCAATTACAATTTTTCGATTTAAATTAAATTATGATGAATTTATTAATTTATTCGATTTAATTCGATTATAATTTAATTTAAAAATAATTGAAACAACACTAGTTAAATTCAAGAAAAAAAATCACAATATGAAATTTATTTAAATTTAATTACAATTAAAATTACACAAATAAATTTTTTTCTATTATCATTTGATTATAAATAAAAAATTAAAATAACTTCAAATTAAAAAAATAATTTAAATGTGAAAATTGAAATAAATAAGCCGAAATTGAATACGTACTATACAATAAATTTTGCAGTTGCCTTTTTTAGTAATTTAAGTATTTATGTAATTGTTTATAATAATTTTGATGTAATATTACAGTTTTTCCATTGTAGAGAAAATCAAGATTTAAAAAATAAAATTATGCTAATAAATTATGTTCAAATAAACAGTAAAAGTGTAATAAAATAAAAATAATAAAATAATGAATCAATTGGTTATTTTAAATTTTTTTGTTGAATTAAATTCTATTTTAAGAACTTCAAGTTTCAGGAGATTATCTTGATTGTAAATTTATGTAACATAACCTTTGAGAGCATTTAAAAATTAATAAACTATCAAATAATGTTATTCCATTACCTTTAAATGGATTTATTAAACTCAAATAGCGAGCGATCAGATGTGGTTCTTGAATTAAAAAAAATTTAAAAACTGCATATTAAACTAAATACAATTTTTAAATTAAAGTATAATATATTTACGACCTTATTTATAAAGAGTAATTTTTAAAATTTCAAAAAGCGAAATTTAAATTTATGGGGTAAAAAGTAATAGAATATGAATATAAATTAGAATAAACGGAGGGAACGAATGTAGTGAGCATATATATTATATTAATTATAAAGTATATATTATAATACATATGAAATTTAATATTTATTATAAAATCTAAAAATAATAAAATAAAAAGAAACAATCTACTAGGTTTGGCTTTGTATTCTATCTAATGTGATGAAATTAATGATAAATTTTTATTTTTATAAATTTTGAAAATTAATTTTCCTGATTTAAAAAAATACACTAAAAAATAGAAGAAAAATTAAAATTAGTTAAAATGAAAAATAATTTGGGAAGAAAAAACAAAATACAATTAAAATTGAATTTCCATAATCAACAACACTACTTGAAACTTGAATTTAGTTTTTTTAAGTGTTGATAAAATGAAAATATGTAATTTCAAAAATTTCTATTACATTTATACTTTAAAAGTTATTAATATATCACAAGTTTTTAAAATTTTGCATGTATTTTTCGAATTTTTTAAAATTAAAATCAAATTTTAAGAAAATAAAAGTCAAAATACTATTAGAATAGAAAATATTTAAAAAACAAAACAATACTAAAAATTAGAAATAAATACAATTTCGAAAATAAACCCGGTTATCTTTATAACTACTTATAACAAGAAAAATTCTAATGAAAAAATTAGTAATTAAATATTTTAATCATATTTACAATTTTAAGAAAAGAGAATTTTTAAGATATATATAATACTAGTTTTTAATGATTAGTTAGCAATATACACAAGTTATTAAGTATTGTTACAATTATTATTTAAGCCTAAGACTAATTACACTATTAGTTTATAAATTGGATATTTTAATGTATCTAATTAATAAAAGTTATAGAAATAATAAACAAGAATGACTTATTAACTTAATATGTTGCGAAAAATCAGATTAAAAAACACACTCAAATGCATAAGATCGACTTTCCCGAAATATTGTGAGCTTAAAACTTAACTAATGTCAATTGAAAATTCATTGCAGATTCTTAAACCAAAATTGAATATTTGAAGTTTGTTTTAAAAATTTTTAAGATTTATTTTAATAAATAATATTTGTCAATCATATTAACAACCTATATGTTGTAAACCTGATTTGGTACTATTTTACTCTTATAATTAGCATAATCTTTTAATCTTTGATTTCAAAATCTCCTTTAGAAGTTAATGGCTTGGCAATAGTTGCAATACCCCAATAGTATCCACATTTGCCTAATATTTGTCTCACTTATTTCGCGTTTCCTTGTGTATAATCTTCATCTATTTTTTTAGTAACATTATTTGTATTATTATCAGATTTGTTATCATTATCAGAATTTGTATTATTATCATTTTTATTAATCAAATTAGTCAATATCAAATTAAGTTAAGTTAATTTTATTTAAAAATATATTTGGGTAATTAGGTAGAATTCAACAAACGTTTAATGTGACTAAATTAGGAATAATTGATTAAAAAATTTTAGACAAAAAAGTTTTATTTATTTAAATTTTAATATAATTAATTTAACGATAAAAAAGGAATTCACTTGTTCACTTAAATTCAATTATATAAAAGCTCTTTCTGTAAATTTTAAAGTAGTTTGTGTAAAAATAGACATAATTCATTTTCTACATTATCAAAAATTCAAAAACCATTGTCTTATATTCAATTTATTTCCTTTTTATTAAAATTGGATAAAGTTCTAAAAATTTAAAATTTAAAACTAATTGATGATTTTATCAAAACTAGATATTGTAAGTAAAAAATATTAAAATTTTAAGATAAATGACTAAATAAAATTTTATTATTTATCGTTATTCCTATGAGTAGTTACACATAATGCAGGAAAATTGATATTTTCACCTTAAAATTTATATTTTGTTGTAGGTGTTAGAAAAATAAATAAAACATTTTTTTCTAAATTACATACATAACTTTTTTCAATTGAGTTGCATAATTATTTTATAGACAATATTTTCAAAAACAATAAATTTTTTATCATTTCATAAATTATTAAATTAAAGTAAAACCTAATTTTATTTAAAAAGTATGAAATAAAAATAATAAATTTATAAAGAACTGTAATTTTAAATTTTTATTTATAAAGATATTTACACATTAAATTAATAAAGAAAATATTGGTAGTCAAGAGACGATACATTTTTTAATGGTTGGAAATATACTTAGTAAATTTAAAATACCAAGTATTATTAAAATTAAATAAAAATATGATTGGAATTTATATATATTAACCTTTCAAATGATTATTGTCACATATATTTAATTTTTATTTAATTAAATTTTATTATGCTGTAATTTTTAAATTAAATGATTAAGATTGTCTTGAAAACGATTGCAAAATTAAAATTTTGGTAAAATAATGAGAAAACTAAGCGCGTAATTTAAAAATAATTTAAATATTTCTCCGTTAAATATTTACGCAAACCATGACGATATTTTCAAAATAGATCCACAAAAAAAGCTTATTTTTCTAAACTAATTTAAAATTATTTTACATTTCATTTTTACAGCTTAAATGAAAACGAAAATTATTTGACTAAATTTTGCTAATACTATATCATATTAAAATCAATTAAAGAGTCAGCTCGGCTTAGACCAAAAGAATTATTATAGACGTAATCCACAAGTGTGAGTTAGATTGTGAGTGAGATTGTGAGTGAGATTGTGAGTGAGATTGTGAGTGAGATTGTGAGTGAGATTTTGAGTGAGATTTTGAGTGAGATTGTGGGAAGTGGGAAGTGGAAAAATGCATTTTAATATATTTCTTATAAATAATTTTATGTTAAATAACTTTTAAAGAAAATTAATATATTAGATATATATTTTTTTTATTGATAATGTAATATAAAGTCAGCAGCAATGGAAAGACAGCAGTAATGGTAAGGCAGCAGTTATGGTAAGTCAGAAGTGCATAAGCCCATTGGCGCTTTTAGGCTTCAGTAAATTACTTTTAGTTTCGTGTATCACTTAAACTAATAAACTTTTTGACATAATTTAATTTGAAGTTATTCGTTGATGGTATATTTTGCGTGTAAATATGAACTTCAATGTGAAGAAACCGTGCGACACCGGTTTACTTTATCAAAACTTTTTATTTGAATTGCTATTGTGATTCATTAAATGCTCATTGAAATTCAACGACAATTCTTTTATGAAAAGTTAAATAAAAAGAATATGTAGCATTTATCATTGAAATAGTAAAAATAGCTTATATGTGTTGCAGATTCATTAGATAAAATGAAAAATAAATATTTTCTATATTATGTATAAAGTGAATAAATAAAATTACTGCAAATATTCCGGTTTCATTAATTAAATAAATGAATAAAAATAATTAAATACGGTTATATATTTAATTAGATTTTATATTTCCATAACATTGAGTGGACACTTATGATTTTAGAAATAAAATATGTTCGACATTGTAGTGACCGATGTCACATTTCTAACAATCAGTGCTTATTACTCAGCACTGATCTCATAGTTTAAATTACTTTTCTAATACGCTATTACTCATTAATTCTGTATCGATTAATATGTTATTAATCACTTATTATTGTATTACTCATCATTACTCATCACTTAATTATATGTTTTAGCCATAAGCAGCCATTACATCACTTAATTGTAAGCTCTCTTACTGTTAACAACATGTTATTATAAGCACTCATATTGTATCTAATATTGAATATAGTTGTCTAATAAATAGTTAATGTTATATGAATTCGTGTGTTCTAATTATAAGCGATTATAGTTAACGTGTTAATAGATTTACATACAATTAGCGATACGGATATTTCTGTGTCGCTTCAACATTATTAAAAGCCAGACTTAGGTCCGAAATGTTAAAGACCAGCACGACAGACAAGATCTATCGGGAAACGGCTATTTTTCTATGTCTAACTTTGTAAATTTACTCTATATATCGAAAGATTTCGTATTTTATTAACTATTATATGATAATTATTTAATTATTCTAAATTTTACTCTAATTAAATGAAAAAAATAATTGATATTTTATTTCATATAAGTAAAATATCAATCACATTTTCATTCTAAGGATTAATTTAAATAAATTGAGAAAACTTTTATATAAGCGCTTATTTAAATATATGCTAAGAAATTAAATAATTTTTTAATTGCTAAAAATCGTCTTACAAATAGTGTAGAAGATTTTATTTTGATTACAAACTTTAATAATTAATTCTGAATATATTTCAATGAAAATTAATATATTTAAAAAAATCAAAGAAAAATATTTAAGTTGAATAAGATAATTATTAAGAAATTTTTATCACGAAATACTGTAATTATTTTTTACTGTAATTTATTAAATTACCTGGATACTATTTGAGAAATTATTTCTTGAAAATTTTTTTAAAAAATAATCTGAGAAAGTGTTTCGGAGAAAAAATATCTCAGAAAAGTTTTCCAGGAAAATATGACATTATTTCTTGGAAATTTTCTAAAAAATTTGATCTTCCGAGAAATTAATTGAGAAAAATTAAATTAGAAAACTTAAGTGTGTTGAGTCTTTTACTCCACCGTAAATCTAATTTAAAAAATCCTTTTAAAATTTTTAAATAATTTGATTAAGAAAATTAAAAACTGTATAAAATTTTTTTAAATAAGTTTAAATGCCTAGTTAAGAAATTAAAGTTCATATAATTTGCATTAAGACAAAACTTTAAATATTACACATTAAACTATCCCCATTTCAATATTCAAAAATAAAAATTTATAATTAATAAATTTCAGATCCATTTTATTTAAAGCGAAATAAAATTGAATTAATAACTAATTAAAATTAAATTTATAATAAATTAAGATTAAATAATTTTAAGATCTCAAACAGAAATAAAATTAGAAAAAGAAATTTTAAGTTAAAGTATTTTTAAAGTATTAAATGAAGCAAATATTGAGTCTAATTAATGGAAATTTTATCTATAATTAAAAAAATAATTTATTTTATGCTATCGTTTTCGAAAAGCAAATCTAATAGATATAAACTTATTTGCTTAATTAAAATTAAATTATTATTCATAAAATATAGATTTTAATAATTGCATGTAAGGTATTTTAATTTTTAAAATTACATGAGTTTTTAGGAATGCATCTCGTCTTTCATTAAAAATTACAATTGGTAACGAAAAAATAGTGGACTTAAGTAAAATTCTTTTGAAATCATAATTAAAATGTTTAAATAAATAATTTTAAAATGGTAATGGGATTTTAATTTGTATAATTACGAGACATAAAAAGATGTCTAGTTTTAATGAGATACACAACTCATTTCATTCAAAATTAATACCTTTTTAAATATATAATTGAAAAAAAATCGAAACTAAAATATTTTTGTGAGAAATAATTAAAATACAATACAAATTATAACAAAACTTGTAAGCTATTCAACACTAATTTCACCGAAGATAATTAAATATTAAAAGTTCTAAAATTAAAATATAATTTTAAATAAAAGAATGTAACTATAAAATAAAAACGAATTCTGGCGCTCCAAAATATTTAGATTTATTTTTTATGAATATATTTATTTTGCCATATTAACTATGTTACAATTAAGAAAATATTTTTTGAATTATAAAATAAGTTTAAAACTCTATAAAGTTTATTATGAACAGTTATAAAATGGCAATATATTAAGTTATATTAAATAATTTCATTCAAAAAAATCCTAGAATTAGTAATTAATTCTGATATAAAATTTTTTACTTAAATTGTATTTTAATATATATTTAATTTTTTTTGTTTATTATTTATTTTTTTTATAATTCAAAAACAAAATAATTCAGTTCAAGTTTCAAAATCATTACTGTAATTTATTTAAAAAATAAATTTCATTTTCATTATAATTATTTTGTATATAAAATATTGGTTCGAAGAAAAAGTTGAGATTTTAATGATTGATATTAAATTTCTTTATTTATGAGTGCTCAGGAACTTCCAGTTTTTAAGTCTTTTTAAGTCTCACTTGACTTTGACTTTCACTTTAAATTTTACTTACAAATTTAAAGATAAAAATCAAACAGTTGTAATAACTCAAAATTTTTTAATTGACTTACAATAACTTGCATATTTAAAAATATTTTATTAAATGAAAAAAGAATAAAATTCTGACTAGATTTTACTCATCGCTGTATATTCTGTATATTCCAATTAATACATAGCATAAGTTTAGTAGCATTGATAAAATTAATAAATTAATAAGAAAAAAAATATTTTGGAATTTTTGATAAGTAATTATAAAAAACCTACACCATAATAAGGTTATAAAATTAGAATAAACAATATTGATTATATATTTTTTCAAAAATTAAATTTAAAATTTAATAAAATTTAAATGTCGACATAGCTGATCCATTTGCAAGAAGATGCTTCGCATTGTAAAAAGAAAGCGGTTTCATCCCAAAGTCCGAAGTAAATAAAAAGTTTGTGCAAATATTGTTATGTTACAGAATACGGTTATTCAATTTGTGTTTTATCAGTTCCAGAGACTTTTTAGAAGGCATTGTGAGTCCACATGTATAACAAAAAATGTCCCAGTTATTTTGGCGAATTAAGTCGCTGTTGAAAAGAGTGCAAACTAAAACATCGCTGGATATGAGTGAGAATTGAAATAGAGCACTTCGATATTTTTCGCGTAACGGTTGTAGATCGTAAAAAAATAAGTGTTGAGCTATTTCACAGCAGTAACGTTCATTATTCGCTAGGTTAGCTTGGTCCTATGAAAAGAAATTAATTGTTATTTATAAATAATAATTTAATTTTTATCTACAGAAATTTCGTTTAATTTGTTGTAGATATTTTGAAAGTCAAAATCCTCTTCTTTAACAGCGCAGCATACATCGTCCAGATTTAAAGGTTTAATCTCGATTTGACCGCCGTCAAGATCATAAATATCATCGATCATCACTGGTGATGGACACATTAAAACCATTATTCTTTCTTACTTCTCTAAATAATTCCATAAATTTTTGATTTCCTTTAAGATTGTCGAGAAATAACTCCACTGCTGGTTGTGCCACTTATATACTGTCAAAACAAAATTGCACTTTTAAAGATTAATTAATAATTACTTGAAAATTATATGCTTTACTAGAAATTATTTAATTTCGAAATATTTGAATCATTATGTCTAGAAAAAGGTTATTAATACATTTTTCTATTACTTTTAAGAAAGATTAAATTTGTTTTTTTAAAAATAAAAAACTATAAAAACGATAAAAGCTGAAAAGTTTATCAAATATTTTTGAAACTTTATTAGAGATGCCTAAAAAGTCTTTTTCCTATATGTTTTTATACAGAGAAGCTGTTGAAGATAATAGAGTGATATAATCAAAAAAGTTATGTAACAAATCAAATACGAATTCTAAGGCTGACGGTGAAGAAAATACTCTGCGTTTTGACAAGGTTTTATCTTATAACTTCGATAATGGTAACAAATATCAGAATATTAAAAAGATTTCGCCGAGTGAAGGTATTGGTATAAATAATGATAAAGATTTTTTATTTAAAATATACAGAAAAGATGGTAAAGACGTTTTATTAAATTATACATAAGGCTTTAATATCTCTTTAATTCATAATATCAATCTTGGATTTGAAAAAATTATTCAATTTTATAATAATAATAAATAAATTGGAATTTGCTTTTATAACTCCGTTAATTCTAAAGGAAAATTTTTAAATTAATGTTTTTATCTTTCAAAAAATTATAATGTATTAATAACATTTTTATTTTAAAAATTAAGTTTTATTTGAAATAATTGTAAAACCTCTTTAAAATATAAAATTTTTGAATTATATATTAATTAATGAAACTTTAGAATGTTGTTTTAAAAACTTAAAGAAATTTAATTGTGTTTATAAAATATAATATTAAATTTGTTTATATTTTATTAATTTTAAATTATTAAGAAATATTTTTATGAAAATTGCTGTACTCTTTTTTGAGAAGTTTTTCATATATTTTCCACAAATCAGTCTTTTAGAATTTAATTTTGGTTTTAGAACTTAATTATCTCAAAGTTTATTTTTTGCTTAAATTAGCAATTTTATTATTTCTTAAATTATAACTAAATTAAAGAATTTTAGTTTTGATAGCATTTCAATTATATTTTTTTCAAAATAAATTTTTAATTTATTAAATTTATTTACAAAATAATTAAATTGATCATAAAAATGTAAAATAAAAATTAAGATTTATTTATTTACACAAATATAAAATTCTTTAATATAATCGAAAACTCAAAAAAAACAAATCATTTTATAAATCAAATTTATAGAATGTGTATTCAAATTAGTTTTTATAGTTTTTTTTAATGATTTGTTGACAATCCCTTTTCAATGTATTTATTAAAAAATTTTCAGTAAAAAATTGCTTTAAGAAATCATTTTACAAACTAAATAATTATTAAATAACCTTCTTTTTGTTCAAAAAAACCTCAATAATGGTCTTTTAATTGCAATCTTTACTATTTAAAAACTAATATAATTCCAGATATAATTATAAAATTGAGACATTATGAAAATTATTACACGCATTAAATTAAAAACATTGTTATAAATATACGACCGTGTGGAACGAAATCTTATGTGGAGAAAATTTGAGGAGTATGGTGTAAGCGGTCATATGATAAGAGAAATCTCTTCCCTATACACCGATAGTAAAAGTTGTTTCAGGTTACTTGGACGTAAGTCAAAAACCTTCTCTGTAAGTGTCTTGTCACCACCCTTTTCATCATCAACATGGACAGGATTTCAAAACGCAGGCTTTGTCAAGAGAGTATTGAGCTTTGAGACGTCAATTTAAGCCATCTACATTTCGCAGATGACTTGGAAATTTAGGCGTCTTTTCAGAACGATTTCCAGTACACACTAGAAATATTTACAACTGAGTGTGACTAAGCTGCTATTAAAATCAACACTGCAAAGACCGAAACGATAAAACGATCTCAGTAGTTATATAATGTCTTTGAGATCTTATTTTTAATTAAAAACAATTTTTAACTTTTATAATTAAAAAAAAATTTTACTTATAATAAATAAATTATGTTTGCAAATAATTATGCATATGTCATTGATCTAGAAATATTTTTGACATTGGTTTAGATAATTTTTAATTATTATTTATCATTTATTTCTATAAATAGTATATAAAAATTATATATAAATAAAGATATATATAAATTTAAGATAATTATCATTAAATAGGTTAAAAAATATGTAAATATTTTGAAAATAATCAATAAATTATTGATTTTGAATTTAGTATATTACAAATATTTTATTCATCAGATATCTAGAACGAGGTTTGTTGTTAGTAATTAAATTATTTTTCCAATTGTTTATATTATGTTCATAGTATATAAACCGAAAAACTTTCACTTTGTTTAAATTTATAAATATATGTATGAGTCTGATGATTATAAACTTGTAATCACATATATAATAGATACTGTACAATATATATGGTTATCAACTCAAATTTCTGAATAACCGGAGTATTTCGCTTAGAAAAACCAGACATTACCAGACAATAATAAACAGTATATATCATATAATTTTTCGAAATTGATAATAGATTTTACAGCTTAAATAATCTATAAAAAATATTTTAAAAAAATAGAAAAATTTAAATAGACTTTTATATTATAATTTCTTTCAAAAATTTAATTCATATTGAAAATATTCGTATTTAATTAAGTCTAATTCAAATTTTATAAAAGATCTATAAATATTTTTTTTATAAGCAATTCTTTGTGCATTTTATTTTTTTAATAAATCATATTATCGGTACACTCACATATCTGGTTTTTACAATTAACTGTATAATGTATTTTTGAATTAAAACCAGATTTTCCCATCAAATATAAGAAAGATGATAACCGTATTAATATATTATTAATATAATCCAATTTTTTCATATCCTTAGTTTATATCATTGTCCCTTGTAGTGCTGCCAAGTGACAATAAATCTTTTAGCTGACAATCCCTAAAATTTCAGGGATTTCAGGCTAACATAAGCTGACACTTAACATTTTCAATTAGAAAAATTTATAATATTTAGCGGACAGCAGCTGACATTAACAAAAATGTTGACCCGAAAAGCTGACCGTAAGCTAAAAAGCTGACCACTTGGCAGCACTAGTCCCTTGCATTTAACTCTATTGATTTTTATGTTATTAAATAAATTGTTACCTAAAACGTTATTATTTTAGTTAAATGTTTTACTTTAGTTAAAGAAAGTTTAAATATATTTTATATTAATATAAAATAAACTTCATTAAAAATATTTATTTAATATAAATGGTATTTTGCTTAATTCTTTTATTTCCTTTAAAATAATTTTAAGCTAATTTTACATTAGTTGTAATAGATTAAGTATTACTTATTTTTTAATTAATAAACTTTTAAGTAAACGATTTTAAATTTTATAAATATTCATTGAATACACTTTATTAACTATGATTATAATGTTATCTATTTTGTTTTAATTTTTTTATTGAATTTTATAATAATCAATAATTTTTTTGATAAAGTTATCTTAACTTTTTGATCACATTTACATAAATAATAATCATCTAATTTAATCATTGCATGTTGTTTACAAAAAATGCAAATAAGTTTTCTGTGAACCATAGCCATATACTGAAAACAAGCTGAAGTACGTTTTTCATTTTTGGTAATTTCTTCTGTAAAGAAATTTAATAATTATAAAATAATTTAAAATATAAATTAAATACCGCTTCAAAAATTTATTGATATTTCCTTTTCAAATTCATTTAAAAACTCATCAATTATCTCTTGACTCAATATTTGCAACAAATTATTATTTTGAATAGACTTCCATATAGGAAATAAGATATCTTTATCCAATTTATTTTTAAACAATTTTTAAATTTCTTGTTTGCAATGTTCTTCAAAATATTTTATATATAATTATGAAGTTCAAAATTTATTTCTTATTTACTTTTTACTTAATGTATATGTAGTTTTTTTGACCTTAATAAATAAAAATGTAAATATTTTTTAAAATAATTTTGTCTAGACACAAGGTTATAACTCAATTCGTTGTAATTTAACTAATTATAGAATATGTATATGTATTTCATAAAATTTTAATATTAAATTAAGGACAAACTATTCGTATTAAAGCTCAAGTTTTTCATTTTAATAAAATAGAATTTAAAGTAAAGTTAATTAAATTCTTGTTAAAAGAATCTTATAAAAATGCCTAAAAGTAAAGTAGAAAAATATTTAGAAAAAGAGTCAAGAAATATTGATGATAATACAGAGACATCAGAAGATAGTGAAATTGAAACGATTGATTTAAAGAAAAAATCTCCTAAGAAAAAAACTAAAAAATCTAAACAAAACTCAAATGAAGGTAAAAAAATTATTATAATTAATAGAATATAATTTATTTCTAATTTTTATTTTTTTACAGAATTTGGTTTATAATTAAAACTACCAAATGAAACATCTGATGAGTTAAAAAATAAGGTTAGAATTGGTAATCGAGATTGTGTAGCAACAAGTGAAAACAAAATACTATTTTTTAAAATAAAAAAAAATAATAAGGAAGATCATTATAATTTAAACAGATTTAAGTATGAAATTAATAAAGAATTAATTCCTAATCTAATTGAAGCGTTTGAGTATTTTGATGAAATATTTGATGATAAAACAAAAAAGAGAAAAAGAGCTAAAAAATAATTAAATCACGAGTCAAAAAATAATACATCGTTAATAAAATTTACTTAATAGTTAAAAACAGTAATACATAAAAACCCATGTTAACAGTTCAATACTCACCAAACACTTTAAAAACTAATACTCATTGTATAAAAACTCAGTTAAAAATCACTCAAAACTATTCACTTGTTGTTTAGCTGTCGAACAGCATACATTAACGTAACTCACTCTTATTATATAAGCGATATGTATTCAATTAACCAATTATTAAGTGTTAATTAAGCAATAAACAGTGTATTTATTAAAAATTGTCTGTAATTCATTGATTCGGTAAAGAATGAGTGATCGGAGGTGTAGCGACACAAACAGCGGAACAGCAGTTACGTTCGAGTAGCGCGTGAATCGTTACTAACGTACCGCTTCGGCACGTGAACCGGATTCGCGCCTAACAGAACTATACAATCCAAGACAATCCTTTGATCAATTTTTATTTTATTTGTCAACTCTTCTTCTTCATCTGGAAGAGTGAGTATGACATCGAATTCTAAAAAAACAAAGTTAGTATTCATTTAATCATTAATTTAGTATAAATTATTTACCCGATTTAGCCTTCATTTTCTTTGTATTAGTGTTAGATCCACCAGCAGTTTTGCGCTTATTATTTGTTGCTGTCGAAGTAGAAGCTTTTGTTATAACAGAGTTTGCATCGCTCTCATTACTCTCTTTATCTGTTTCATTAACACTGACTTGTCTTTCGATAAATGATTCCACGCCAGTTTTAGCTCTCGGAATTTTATCTTATATATTAACTAATAGTCACAGTATCTTAAATGTCATAAAGCATAAAAGTATTAAGTGAAAACTTAGTTTATAAAATTTTCACAGCTTATATACTTTTCATTTGTTTATGTTATTTATTAATATTTAAATCTGCATACAATAATTTTAAAATTATATATAACCAAAAGTTAAGCATAATCTAAATACAAGAAAATCAAAAAAAATTTTAATAAGCGAAAGCGAAAATCAAGTGCGCCTTAAAAATTGATATAAAATACAAGAGAATTTAACCAACTTGTGAAAAGCAAACTTGAAAGTCACGTGAAATTTAAAATGTGGAAGTTCCACAACACTACTGTATACTACTAGAGTTTTAAATTTTCTTGAATTAATACAATAAAAGTAGATTTTAGTTAAAAAATACAGATAAAACCCTACTTTGTGCATTTTTTGACTTAAAATTTAGGAATAAAGTGTTTAAAAAATAATTTCATTGGAATTCTTTCTGTCGATATAAATTTTTCAAAGATAATCGCTTTAATATTGGAATGATTAAATTAGGGTGAAAAATTTATTTTCTTTGAAAAACTTGTCTATGATAAATTTATCGAATTCATTGGATAATAGTTATTTTTACAAATAAATATTATTTTAGTTTTTTTTTCTGGCACTTCCACCAAAATGTAAAGTTTAAGGTAAGAATATTATTTTCTTTTTACATTAAATGTTTAAAATTGATTTAATAGTGTTTTTATTTTATTATGTTTTATATTTTTAAACATTTTCATAAAAAATTTACATTTTATGTTTAACATTATACATATATTGAAACTATATTTTTAATTATGAACTTTTATTGTAAAGTTTAAAAATTCAAATTAAAATTAGGTAAAACTGGTGCGTAAGTAACTTGAGGCTAAATCCCTAAAGTGGATTCGAAGTTTTGCTGTAATAAATTTTTATTTGTATTTATTTAAAAATACAGATCATTTAGAATGAAATATTGACAAATATTAAGCTAACCGTTAAATACTTTATAGTTAGAATTTTTAAACATGTCTAAAATTCTAATTAAATTTAATTATTCGAAACTTATAAAATACTTTAATGCACGTATATATATTTATTAAGTATATATATATATATATATATATATATATATTGAGTAAGGCTAAAATATAATCAATCATTTACAAATTTAAACATGTAATCAATTTTTTAACAATAAATTCATCAAGATTATTAATATAATTAATTCATTATTCATTAAATTTATCATTTCAGAAAAAAAAAAATATTTTTACAATTTACTTAGATTTGAAGAAATATCTGTTGACGATTACTTCCATGCACAGAAAATATGGAAAATGTTTAACATTAAAAACAACGGACAGTATCATGATTTATATGTTTTATTAGATACATGCTTATTAGCTGATGTGTTTCAAACATTTAGAAAAACAATTTTATCAAGATATGGTTTGGATCCTTGTCATTTTTTTAGTGCAGCTGGATTAGCATGGGCTGCAGCGTTGAAATATACAAATGTTAAACTAGAACCTATTACGGACATCGATCAATATCAATTTATAGAGAGTAGATTAAGAGGTGGAATTTCACAAGTATCAAAAAGAATGTGTACAGCTAATAATAAATATTTAAAAATTTATAAAAAAGAAACAAGTTACATTACTTATGTTGACGCTAACAATCTTTATGGACTTGCAATGGATCAATATTTACCGCATTCTGAGTTTAAATGGTTGACTAAAAATGAATTACTCTATTGATTGGGAAAATAACGATATGTTATTTTCGAGAAGTTGAATTAGAATACCCAAAAAAATTATTTACATAAACTACATAAAGATTACCCATTAGCACCAGAACATAGGATAGTTTCTAATGATGAGTTTAGTGATTTTCAAAAAATAACACTTCAATTTATGAAAAAACATAATTACAGAAGAATTCCAAATAAAAAACTTATGTTAACTCTACATGATAAGAACAATTACGTTAAAAATTATAGAAATTTAAAACTTTATCTAAGATTAGGTTTAAAGCTAAAAAAAATTCACAGAGTTTTATCATTTAAACAATCAGAATGGTTGAGACCTTATATTCAATATAATACAGAGTTAAGAAAAAAAGCATTAACAGATTTTGAGAAGAGTTTAATTAAATTATTAAACAATTCTGTATTTGGTAAAAGTATTGAAAACAAAAGAAATCGTGTTAACGTAAAATTAGCAGTAACCGAAAATGAAGTAAAGAAATTTCTAAGAAAACCAAATTTTGAAGAATTTTATATTTTAAACAATAACAAAGCTTTAATAAGAATGAAAAAACAATTAGTTTTGTAGGATAACAACGATTGTTTTAAAAAACATTATGGAAAGAATTTTTAGCTGGCCTATACAGATACCGACAGTTTTATATATGAAATTAAAACTAAGGATATTTTTCATGATTTTAAAAAGTACTTTAGTAATATAATGGATTTGTCTGATTATTTTGATGATCGTTTTCTTAAAAGTGATTATAACAATAATGTTTTAGGGGCTATGAAAGATGAAATGAACTCTAAAATTATCTCTGAATTCTTTGGATTGAAAAGTATATTATACTCTTTAAAATATGGAAACAATGAAAATAAATCAACTGGAAAAGGATAACAAAAAAATGTTTTAAAAAAATTTGTTAATCATGATCATTACAAAAATGTATTATTGCATAATAATATTTATACTTTTAAAATGAGAAAAATTCAAAGTAAATAGCATAAATTAGAAACTCTAGAATTAGATAAAACTATATTTACTACATTTGATGATAAACGTCTTATATTAAACAATGGAATAAATACATTACAATTTGGCTATAAAAAGTATTAGTATTTTTAAATTTATGTCAAATAATACTTAGTGATTATAAATAAAACAATATTATATTTAAATTAAATGTTTTTTATTATGAATAATAAATATAACTAATTTTATGTATTTCAATAAGTTTTAAAAAAAATGTTTATTTGTTTGGATCTCAATTAAAGTGTTAAAATTTATTTCAACTTAAAAATTTATAATGTTTATGCGTAACGAAATTATATTTAAACATCCTAGTCGCATATCCATGATAAATCAATTAGCTCAACATATATTGTTCTAATGCGAAACCCGAGAGAGTGTTTTCAAATAAAACTTTTGTCTCGTCAAATTGATGGAGAAAAATGTTATTTTATTTGTGAGGCATTTAAAGATGCCACATTTGCTTGAAGATTGAACTTAGTTGCTGAAGAAGAAAATAATAGAACTGTATTAACTAAGTTTGATATTAATGCACAAAAGTTTTCAAATATTGAAGAGTTTTTCAATCATATTAAAACTTTTATTTCAGAATTATCAGAAGATAAAATTAAAGCACATTTAATAAATAACTTTAAAATAACAACTAAATTTATAACACTAAAATTACCAAAAC
>JAQIVF010000288.1:0-25966 GCA_034698365.1 Steganacarus magnus
GTTGAAATCCCCAAATGGTCGCAACAAAAACCATGCTTTGGCCAAAACTGCAATTACACATTACAGAGCTGTGCGGAGTTTGAATGGCCACGTATAAGGAATTTCGTCGAAATCGCGCAAGAAGTGAAGCAAAATGAGGCAGAAGTGGATAAGATATATGGCAGTGCGCGAAGTGAATGCCGGGCGAAGTCCCAACTGACTTATCTAATTACAATTAATGTCGACATACGAGAATTGAAAACGAAAACAGCGCATACCATACACATAGTTATACACATCTCTGAGTAAAAAACCAAAAAGAGAAGAGAAAAAATCCGCTTAAAACTCATCGGTTTTGTTTACGCTATCTCTCCAAACATGTTTTAAATACTACACGATTCTCGAGATCAGAGTAAATGTTGAAAACGGCAAAAATATTTGGCAATTTTTCTAGTTTAACGCTCGAACAGAGAAAACATTCTAAATATTTTATTTTAATGAGAATGGTTTTGTTTAACAATTTAGTAGTTTGTTATTTGACACATACATCACATGCATGTTCAATGCCGATAAACTTGTTGTTTTTAATGGTATCAACAAAAAAGGAGGATAATATAAGAAAATACAAAGCAATAAATAAAAAATTGTTTTTGAACGAAACACACACAAAGATATATATAAAGAAAAAAGAGGCCAATAATTGTTAAATATGTGTTTGAAAGGTGACTTTTTTAAGTGTATTCGGCACAAGAATATCGCATTATTCGCAAAATTTATACGAAGTACTTAAAAGTAAGTATATAAGTATATGCGTGACATTTAACGATTATAAAACTAAATACGAATCAAAAGTTGGTGATCGCCTGCGCTATAATACGGCCAGAGATTTATTTGCATTCATTCGAGAAAAGAAGAAAATATGGCCTAACAAAATATAGCTATTAGAACACAAACGAAGGTTAGAAACAGTACATAATGGGCTATTTTCGTGCTCATTCAACTGTTTAAGTACCATATATGTAAATGGAAATGCAAATGATGTGCAATCACAGCATAAGTTATGGTAAAGATATTTAACATTTTAATGGAGTTTTAACGCATGTATAATCTAGTCTATTGTAGTGCTGTTTTTTTTTCACTTAAGCAGCTTCTAAGTTATTACTTGTACTTTTTTTTGTTGGCACAGCAATATCTGTAAAATATGTTCTTAATCTAATTTATGAAACAGTTTTTACTTCAGAGATTAATATTTCTTTAATGTGTCGAAACACATGTTTTTCTTATTCATAAACAATGTTATGGGAAACAGTTATGCCATTAATTATTGGCCGCCCAATTATGACCTGTGCTAACATATGCTCATCACATTCATTAATAGATTAATTAAAATGAATGCGTGTTTAAATGTTTCGTTAACTATCCTTAATTATTTCTGGTAATTTAATATTTTTAGATTTTTTAATATTTTAATTTTGTAATATCGCCGCAAAATTTAAAGATTTAAGCACCAAATGTGGCACACTTTCGCTCAAACTCAAGATTTGCGCATAAACAATTAACTACTATTGAAATAATACATTTCATACAATCATAAATTAAATTTACTGAATTAAGTCACACCTTTAACTTTTTTAAAAATAAACCAGAGACATTCTCTATTTATAGTATTCATTGTGCGATACAAAGGATAATATTCAATTTTATGGATCGTATAATTATGGAATTAACTGGGGCTGAATACCTCCCTAAGTTAAACAGATTTCTAGATCTCATCATATATACAGTTAAAAGAACAACGACTATACCTAAGAATAATGATACCTATAATTTTAAATTATACCCTTTGATATAAATATTTCTTATGTTTGCATTTCGAATAAAACCGCATCAAAGAAATAAGACAAATATATTTTATAAGCAAAAAAATAAAGTTCACAAAAACTGTATATGCATAGACATATGATAAAAGATAGTCGCATAAACATCCGCGCCCTAATGATGACGATAATAATAGAGCAGATAAAATAGAGATAATAAGGATGGGAAAAGAATGAAAAAAGCACAGTATATAAATCTCTATTGTTAAACGGGCAGAAAAAAGGTATTGCGGGATATAATGCTAGTGTGTATTCATGTTTAAGTGTATGCGTTCTATCAATCAAAAAGTATGATTAAATGGAGCATATAAGTGCACTTTATATATATATATATAACTTATAGATATATATCAAAAATGACTGTATAAGTATTGTAGTTATGGTGTGGTGTGGCATCAAATGTTATGCAACACTATCGACCTCAAAATCAAATTATACTCTCTATTTCTATCTGCTCTCTCCCTCTCCCTCTCTCTGTGACTCTCGTTTTAGTCACTCAATTCAACGATGCCATCATTTATATCATTCGCTGACATGTTTAGCATAATCCTTATATTAACTTAATAGAGTATATATTTATTTAAGAATTTCAAGTTAAAGAAATCATTTCAGTAGTTCAATGCCTTCAAAGAACAATGTGTCTCTAATCCTAATATATATTAAATATTTATCCATTGCTTCTAAGTTTAGTTTTACTTATAAGCTTATTCGGTGTATTTTGTGGACTCTTTTCGTTATAACCCCACACTCAACCGCTTTTAATTTGTAAATATAATACGCGTACTATACAAACAATAGTATATTATTATACCACAGAAAGAAGATGCAGAGTGAACTGACTCGTGAGTGAGAGTGAGATTCAGGATGAGAAATGTATAGAGTAATTGAGAAATTTGAATCGATTTTCAATGCATTTTTTCGTTTATAAGTCATTAATAAAGAGCATTTTAGTTTATTCTCAAAAGTTTTAAAATATATGGGATATAGAGATACAGTACTAGTATTTATTACTATGGTTTTGGAGAAATTCTATACTTTATTATGCATTCATGAATATATTGAGTAACGTATACACTAAATTTTGCAAATACAAATAAATTTTTTAATACTACCGCATCTTTGAATATTAAAATATTTTTTATCTCTATATGATGCCTCACCAGGAATACTCGCTGGAAGATAACCGAAATTTAATGCCAAATAATAATAACAAGAGAAGAGAGTAGACGTCATTTTCAAAGTTTGCTCGTATATTATATTTTATAAAATTTTTTATATTTTTTTACGGCAGCATTTTAGCTCTAAATTATGATTATTTTGCCCTATTTTTGCTTTAATATTTTTTTGCGTTAAAAACAAAATAGACGTTTAATAAAAAATTTTGAATGACACTTTATTTTATATATGGTATTAAATTTATATCTCTTAAATGTTTAATAGTAATAAATTATTAACAAAACATCCTATAATATCTGACTGTGACTTTTATTTTCGTATAAAGTCTAAAGCAGTGAAATAATTAAAAATTAAAAAAAAATTTTTATCACAAATAAAGAGTTCTAAACTCTAATAAGCTGTTTTGAATGGTATAATGTAATAATAAGATACTTAAGAAATATGTAAGAAATAATGCATATGCTTACCTGAGCGACATATGATGATTATGATGAATAGTAAATATGAAAATTTACATGTCAATAGTGAACACATATTTTTTTTCAGTTATAAATAACTTTAAAGTTTTTAAAAATTTTAAAGATTGTCATATTTTTATAATTTTATAATTGAAAAATCAACAAATTTCAATAAATCTAATTGAAGATATGTGTCAAACGTTAAAATTTTTCAGACCTAAAATAATTGAGAATAAGATAAATACAACAATAATAGATTAAACAATTTGGTGATTGTCTTGTTTATGAAAGTTTAATAAAAACGAGTTGAAAGCTCGCACACAACAACACACGCAAACACAATATAAAGAAGTGCTACATTTAATTAAATGCGCTGTTCTGTTCTGTTCTGCTGTTTTTCTGGTCAGAGCTTTTCCGAGTGAATCTCAACCAAGAAATGAGATCCCTTTTCGATGGATCAGCAGCGGTGAAACGTGCGTCACACACATACATACACACACAACACGCACACACACACCATTCATGCGTACAACTCGTTCCTCAGTCACAGTTGCAAAAAAGTAGTGCATTCACTCCATTCTTCACTGAAAAATTCCTTTAAATTTATAGATTAAATAATTCAATTGTGAAACTATTTATTTATTTTCCTGAATAAGATGTTTCCATATATATGTTACTTAAAAATTCATTGATTAGAAAATAGAGTGCGGTTTGTTATGTATTAGAGAGATACACACAATTTGCTGTGAACGTGCATTAAGTTGAAAATGATTTTTATTAATACCGCCGAATACATCATTATGTAATAACTATTTTTTTCTGTTGTGTGTTGTATCAAATGATTTTGGATCGGCTTCACGCACAGTTTTCCTTTATCGCCGCAGAAGTTTGCGCTGTGGGTTCTGCAAGTGATTGCTAAAAGTTGACATGCGATCGCTTAGCAATTAGATAAGGAGAGTCTCATTATGATAGAAATATTAGCTCAAACGTTGCGTTTGCTAGTGTTTGTGTGTATATATATGTGTGTGTATGTGTGTGGCTTTGGTTGTGTGCAAAAGCCAGCTTTTTTGAACAAATCTAAGGAAATTATTTTGATTTTTTATGCCGAACTAAACAGAAACATCAATCAAAAAAGGGCAGAAATGAAACTTTTTTCAGTTGACAAGTCTCGTTCTGATAAATTTATTTCATATCTTGTATTAGCTTTTTTTTTGCAGTGATCAAAACTTTTGGAAATATATGTTTATTTGATTAAAATATGCAAAATTATACGAATTAATTAATCTTCGTTGATAATAATGTCATTTTTGTAATGAACTTCGATCTTAATTTCATCAATAAAAACTGTATTTATATTAAACTGTAATTACTAAAAGAAATGAATAAATTTATATTCGATTTCAAATAACGTTAAAAAAATTCATTCATTTTCAAAGTTTTATTTAAAATTCATTTAACAATTTTTTAAATTTTAATCACAGATAATTTTTATTTTTTTTTTGTGAAAAACATTGTTCATGCTTTTTGAAACAACAATAACTTAATTATATTGATTTAAATTAAACTATAAAATTTAAGCAGTAGTATATTGTAGTGATTATTATTTCAATTAAAAGTCGAATTACTGCAATTTTTAATTTATTAATAAACCAATTAATTTTGGTTATATATCGAAAAAAATTTTGACTTCACCATCTGACGTATCCCTTATATAAACATCGATTTCTTTAAATATTATGACTCCTTCTGTGGTACTTTAACAGTCAGTTAGTCAAAACATTCAAATAATTGGCTCATTGATACATACAATCAACTTATTTCTGACACTTACTCCCACTAAAAAAAATCAATGCTATTATAAGATTCATTGTGAAACATTTCGATTTTTTTATCCAACTTAAGCTCTTTTTTGAATTACCGGTGCTTTTTCATAATCCATTTTAAGTAAACGTAAGATACCTACAGAATAAGCCTAATTCTATAATTGAAGAAAATCCTCCGCCGTTTCCTTTTAAAAGAATTTGTATCGCATTTACCGAAAAATCAGAGTTGACACAGGGATTGGAAACTAATTCTGTTAAAACCATTTAAAACTTAATCTTCATCGGAAAGTACAAAATATCTCATTAAAAAAGAGTATTTTTGATGCTAATTAATCTAATAATGAAACTGATATCATGAACTAAAAGTGGTTAAAAATTTTAGTAATATAATGAGGAATATTTTCGCAAAATAACATATCAGGGATTCATGTCAGTCGCTAATAACGTGTATCCTATAAATAGAAGTGCCATTCATTATTGTTAGCGGGACACCAATTTAAGCCGGAATTTATTCGCATTAGACTAACGCTTTTTCACTGTTAATGTAACGAAGAAAAAAACGCCATAATCCATGTTCATTTATGCGCTCTATTATTTGATACATTAGACTAGCTTTGAGAACTGAGATACGAAAGAAAAAAAATAAATGAAAGCTATAATGTGGAACTTTGTTTTGAATGAAAAAAAATTTAATTAAGTATTAAATCAAATTTGCTTAAAGACAACAACAAAAAAATATCATTAGGACGAAAAATTTAATTCTTTTTTATTAGTTTTTTAAAACTAGTAATCGATCTTTTTTTCCTTATAAACAACTATTTTTTAATATTGCTCGAAATTTTATATCTTTTAAAGTGCACGTACAGTATCTCCAAAATTCTTCAAATTTTGTTATACCAATTTTTTTCTTTCTTTTTTTTACCAAAAGAATTGTGCAATCTTCAGCTGAAGAAATTTTTAAGTCAAAATAAAAAAGAACTAATATTTCAAAAGGTTTCTGCTATAATTTTATAAAGTATTTTATAAACCACTAGAGCTGTAATTTATTGCATTTTCGATAATGGATTAGTTTAACTCTTCTTTAAGACACGAGTCACAAGCGACAGATAGAGAAATAGAAATTCGACGGATAAAACTGAATAATTTGAAAATTCTTAATTTATAACATTTTTTCTTTTATTTCCTTTAAATTATATTTTAATATAACTTATATGTGTAACAATGATAAATTAAAATTAAGCGAAAAAAAACTCTCGCAATGTTTTCCTGATTAATAACAAAATTTAATTAAATGGCATTAATTAAAATAGTTTTCTCTGCACTTCTTTCTGTATGCTTGAGTGCAGCGCTTTTGCTCCGCAATATAAATGAGGACACCATTTACATTAAGCTCTGCCACATTGTTTATCTCCTCATCTTTTGTTTTGTTTTTCCTATTTTAAAGAAACTGCATTAAAAACAATTATCTTAATTGTGTTCTAAATCAAACCTTTATTTAAATGATTGAATTAATTTAATGCAACTCTTTTGACTCTCTGTTTAATTGTTTATACGGTATAATTTATTTTCTCGGTTTTTATTAAAAATTATAATTAAATTTGTATTATATACAGATATGAACTAATTTATTCTTTTTGCGAGTATACAACATTTGAGTAATAAACATAGAGATGGAAAAACTCTGAAATTGACACTCTTATGGAATTTATAATCAACAGAATGTGCTGTTTCAAGAAAAATTATAATAGAGATTTTTATGCAGAAATTGTGATCAATTATATACAATTTAAAATTTATTTTACCTGTCTTGTCCTGGTTTTTAAAGTTACATTACCGTCACCACCAATCCTGTTAAAAAATTAAGAAATCCTGATCCTATCCCGTCCTGTTGGGTCCTGATATTTTTTCCATGTCTAGTTCAGTCTGACTCTAAACAATTTTTTTCTTTAAAAATTTAGAATTCTAAATATAATAAAATAGAGAATAAATTTCATTTATGATCAAACTGAAACATGTTTAAAATATCTTAATTTTTATTTTTAACATGATTTAAATTTCTTTTGAATACATTTAATATTTATTAATGTCTTTGAGAATTTCTTTAATATGATCATAATTATGGCGATTCATCTGGCGATTCATCCATAACAATATCATCATCATTTAATAATTTCTCTTGTAGTTTCATTAATTTGACGATTTCTGTACCTGCTATAGATTCTTCAGATTCTGTTTCAATCGAGTCTCGAACAACGGTAACAATTTCAATCAAAACATCGATATAACCACAGATTTCAAATAATACCATCGCTGCGAGAACTGTGAAGAATATAATAGCTCTTCCAATGGTGTGTCTGGTATGCCATTTTGTGCACTTAATAATGAGGAGATAAACAATTATCTCTAAGAGCAATACCACAACGCTAGCGATGCAACGAACTTTGCGTGCCATCATATATGCAACCAATGTTTCGATGTGTGTTGCAATCTTACAGTGCAAATGATCGCACTCACTGTTGTTAACGGTTTGCCTTCTATTTTCTTCGTCCATTTCCGCGATTTTCATAATTGAAGTTTTGACTCGTTATGCAGAAAATTAGTCAGATTTAATGATTATTTTTTTATGATAAAATAATTTTCAATAATTAAAATAAAATATATTTTGTTGTAATTAAAACTTTTGTATGTTCAACACAATAATGGGTCAACAATAAGTCTAAATTAAAATATAGTTCTGTAGAAATGTATTGTTCAATGCTTAAATATTGTAAATTAAAACCAATGTTTAATGGTTTTATTTTGCAACGCAGTGTTTATTGTTTCATTTGGAAAAGAAATAAAAAAAATAAAAGTCTTAGATTATCTCGCCTATAACTTAAAACCACTATAAATGACATGACATGATGGTTATATCCATAAGCTCGACGTCTCTCGAGAGAAAGTGAGCTAAAAATTTACCAGATATGCTTACAGTAATAATTCTATGTTTGCATCTTTAAATTATGCGAATTGAAAGGTTTTAGTTTTGTCACAGCGTTTTACGATTTAATTTATATTTATTTTGGTGATTAAGTTTTGGTAAAATTTTAAATTCAACGTATCTATAAATATTAATTTAAAATCTAAAAACAATTAAATGCAAAGTGAACTCATTTAAATTTCAAGTAAAAAACAAAGTGGCAGTTTAATTGCATTCATTTATAGAAATGCGAAGCTTGTGAAACAAAATGCAAACTATGAATAAGCTGTTACACGATTTTTCCATTAAACGATCGCTCTGTGAACAACTATAAAGTTTTATGTTATTTAAAATTAAGCTTTAATTATGGTAATGCGGAATATATATGAGAATTTTCTAATATTGAGACACAATGCAAAAACGATAGAGATATCAATTGTCTTAAAAGATATAAACAATTTTTTATGGCTCTTTTTTTAAATTTTGCTTTTTATATATTTTATTTTTTAAATATATTCAGTTAAAATTTACAGTTAAAAAAATTATTTTTAATTTTGTCGGCAATGATTTCCAGTAATGTGTAATTAATTGTTTTAATTTTAAATTCACTTTAACAATTCATTAGAAAATAATCAATAATTATTAACAAAATCGCAATTTGCTTTCTAGCGAATGAGTTTAGTTAAGCAGAAGTTTGATGTTCAGCTAAAAACATATTGAATTTTGCGGTCATGTGTCGAGAATTGTATTTTGAAACGTTAGAAATTATTGACGTTTGGAAACATTTGCGGAACTGTAATGTCAATAATAGAGTTTCGGTCCAAATAAATGCCAATTTTTGCTGCATTACCAAAGCATTTGATTGACCCTATGGTGAGACGATAGCGCGATTTAATATTGGAGTTTGCATCAGTTACTTTCGTTTGATCGTACATTTGCTGAAGAAATAATCGAAGTCGAGGCGAGCTTTGCATGAGGAGAACACTAAAGGCTAGGAGACTAACAATTCCACTGATGATCCCATTTAGCCTAATATTGACATTTACAAATTGCATCAAATGTCGGGTCAATAATTTCGTATTGCGCTCAAGTATTTTGATATTTTGATCGCAAATAACGCATATAATAGTTAGTGTAAAAATTTAATAATATGTTTGCTGATGATTTTGATTTGCACTGCCGTATTCTGCAGGCAATTATGCGAATGGATTTTATGCCATTGGGTATAACAAGTAATAGTATTAATGTGGTCCAAACATATACACACACAGCACACACACACATACACACTAGATCTGAGTTAGAGATAGAGTGGATAAAATGGTGTTGTGGTACTGTTTGGTCGATGGGCACTGAACTAAATAGCTTTCTTCAATGGCAAACAGTGACATTAACTTATTTTCCCTCCCAAGAATTATTTGTCATTGCTTGCAATAAAGATTGCCAGCCTTTCACTATTTGCGAGAGCGAGGAGAGAGAGAGAGAGAGAGAGAGAGAGAGAGAGAGAGAGAGAGAGAGAGAGAGATTCAGTGTATTAAAGTGTTGGTAAAACTCAGGAAATAATGATGAGGACATTTTAGATAGCATTGATGCTATTGACGCTAAAACCAAATATAAATTATACTTTTATATACTATTGGTGTGCATTCTCTCTATACTCTTAACGCAACATAATTCTGTGTAACGCGTTTAAACACACAAAATCTTTTACTGTTTCAAAGAGAGAAAAAAACTATGAAAGAAAGAAAGAAATATAATTTATCTAAAATCAATATTTATGCCATAATAATATGCTTAATAGAGTGTCATAGATAGTTGAAGAGCGGTCCATGCAAATTAAATCAATATTATCTCATATAATGTTTTTGCGATCTATCTGTTTAAAACTTTAGTTTTTTGACTCAACAAACCTAATTAATTACCTGTGATACGCGTTTTACTGACATATACTGACATTATTATCCAACTCTATAATCAGTGTAATCCAAGCTCTCGTGGCGTTAATTTGGTTTTGGTTTCAGATTTTCAAAAGTTTGCAACAGTTTTTGGCGTGTTTATTGTTGTATATCACTAACTAAGTCTTATGGAAAAACATTACATCTATGATTACAAAATAGAAAAAGTATGTAATAGTGCAGTAGTATGACTAAAGTAATAGTAATTTATAGTTTTGAAACCTATTTTTTGCAGTACAACCACAAAAAATTTCAAAAGAACATTATTGTTGATTTTTAAAATAAATCATATGATGTTCACTATTTATTTTTAAATTAGTTTTAAATTACTATTTTAAGAATCATTCTCCTTTTAGATTTAATATCCAGAAACTGAAATATTGTTTCAGTATTAACAAAATTTAAACAATAGCAATGAAATGGTTTCTAATTTTTTTGGATAAATGGAAAAATTTTTTTAAAGGAAATCTCTCAAGACATGTCCGCTATTAGATTTTTTATTAAGTTTGAAAAAGAAGATATCAATTTAAAAAGGATTAACTGTGTATGGATATGACGTTGTCATTAACTCTGCAAACAATCATATTTTTATATTTTGTCTGCCAGTGATGTTTTATTATAAAAGTTATTCCATCAAAATAAGTGGCTTTTCTTGCTTTTTATACATAGCTATTAATAATTTTCTTTATATAAACTTTAAACTATAAATAATTGTCTAAAATTAGTGTTAGACTTAAAGGTTGCTTATTGAAGAAAAAAATTCGTTGAAAAAATTGGATAACAATAACGCTCTGATAAATTATTATAAAAATATTGTGAGTTATTCAGTGTAAAAAAAGAACGCAAAAAAAAAGATTTTTCACAGCCATGAATAAAAGATAAATTCGCCGCTTTTCGGTGATATAATTAATGATAAATTTTAGTAGAGATAAAAAAACATATATATAGGTTATCACAAATGTGACGAGTAATGGACGGTTAAATAATAAGTAGGTTACATATATTGTTATAAAATATATAAATATTTTTTCAAACCGTTATCACAAACAAAATAAGTTTTTAAACTAGAAAAAAAACTATCACATACTAATAATATATACACGCAAAAGTATTACAAATTATTATCATGTTCGGAACAAATGGTGAGGAGAATTCTTATCTCTACTTTGTGCAGAAAAACTTTCAGGGAAAACAATGACAATAATAACTGATAGCACATCCACTACGAAGTGCAGCAATGAGAGCACAACATCTACGTAATTCTAAGTTGACAGTGACATGCATGGAGATATTAGTGATGCATATTTAATAATAAAATATCACAATTTTACCAAAGGATGACAACACAGACAAAATAACTTAATCGATATAAATATTTTGGGTTTTTTTCTATCCTCTCTCTCTCTCTCTCTCTCTCTCTCTCTCTCTCGCTCTCGCTTTTGCGGTGTAATGGTATTAATAGCAATAGTGTCACACAAATAAAACTCTCTATTCTTTTTTTATGCAGTGATATGAACAAAAATCTAACAGAATTATTTCTTTGCCATAATTTATCTTAATTTAATCTCAGAGCGCATATTAAATGCGTCACAATGTCTCTCCATTATTGTGTGTACATTACTCTCAGTTTTATAGAAAATTCCTAATACAGGGCGTATCAGTATTAGTGTTTTATTTTAATGATAGTTTTTCGGTGTTTAGACAAAACTTTTAAAACAGAGAGAGGAAAATACTATTTTAGTATTTAGTTTGCGAAAAGAAATAAATTGTAAAACTAAGTTACATAATTTATTTCGGTTTAATTTTGCTTCTGCTGGCAAAAAGAGAAGTTGCAGTCACAACTTTTACATTTATAAAGCCAAAAATAGTTTGCACAGTCCTAAAGCCGAAATAAGGTCATGAAAAATACGCACCAAAATTGAATGAAAAATTGCCCAAAATTTTTATTAATTCTATGTTCTGTGCGCTGCTTTTATTTTCATTATGATTTATTGTGTCAGATATAAAACAATACACCTCTGAATGTGTCGTAACTCTTATTATTAGAACTACATTTTTTGAATATAAATTATGATTCAAATCTAAAATTCTAAACAAACACAATACATAACTGATATGCAGCTAAAAATATACTATTCCAGGCATTTCACTGAGTTATAGAATATAGCATGCAATGCGAAAATTCTTTATTTTCTAAGTTAAATCAGTAAATATTTAAATTAAAAAAACATATTTTTATTATTAGATTAATATGCCTTTTTTCCATTTGTTTAGCGTTCAAAAGATAGTTAGGCATTCGGGTTCACAAGAATATAGGCGCATATGGCAAATGAAAAATAACGACACACCAAAAGAAGAAAATAAGTTTCGCGAATACAATTAAGTGTCACAGGACTACTGCACTCATAAAACTGTATAATAAAAAGTTTATGTTTATTGTTTATTGTACGCTACAGAGTTGTATTAATTTATTGTTCAGTGCTGTTTGTGTTATTGTTGGTTATAGCCATGAAAATATATATATATTTATATATACGTATTCTCATTAATATAAGAAAGAATTACTACAAAATAGTGAGGCGAAAAATTAACCGTTAAAAGTAAGTGCTTATCTCTTAACCATTACTTGAAACTTGTTAACTCAAAATTAACTCATTTTTCTATATTAAATTATTTGAAATTTTTAAAATGCATATTAAAGTTTTCTACTTTTTTAGACATTACCCATAAACAATTAATTACTGTTGTGTAACGTTAATTTATTTTTGGTTTATTAAATTTTAATAAAATGTACAAAAAATGGAGAAATAATTTTTGAATTAAAGCTAATTATTCATAACTGAAATTTCAATTTTCAATTATTTAATTTATTCGAAAAATCAATTTAAAAAGTTAAGCAGACATTAATTTTTAAACAGTTTATACCCACACCCATCAATTACATCCATACACCCATAATGATACTTTTTTGCAATGCATACATGATAGCATTACGGCAAACATCAAGCAAATATGCGCATACTTATAATTTTCGCGCATTGGAATATAAAATAAAATAACTTTAGTGCTGACGAGTGAGTGCAGTAATTTACATAGAGCTGAGCATATGATTTTTTTTGCATATTTATAATTTTTGTGCTTTCGTTAATTATATGAGCCGAGAAATAGCAAATTCTTTTAAACATTCATTACTTAATGCATTGGGATTACTTCTTGTTATAAAAAACAAAATTATTTATTGGCTATAGTTTTGTCGCTTGCTTTCCTTTTATTTTCTCATAAACAACGCAACATAACGCTGATATTATATCCTTATTATATTATATTCATAATAATGATCGGGCAAAGAACCGAAACACTACGAATATATTGCACTTTTGCGGCCATTATCTTAATGCAACGCAAAAATTTCTTTTAGCTCGAACTATCTATATATGTAAATATTTAAGTATTATTAAAAAGTGATGCTGAATTAAATGTAATTTTTTATTTTCTACATATGAGCAAAATTTTTTGCATAAAGTTGCTCTAAACACAGTTTAATTTAGGATTCTTAACTTCAAATTATTTTTAGAAACTGCTAACGAAAGTTGACTGTAAAAAACTCTTGAGCATATAAACTGGACTTTAACGGCAGCACTTAAATCATGAAAGTAGCTCTTGTGAGACTTTTTCATAACTATTTGAGATTTAGGTAGTCTTACTACAGTACTCTTATACTCTTCTCATTCACTCTTTTAAGAGTCTCGCCTCTCTCTCTCTCTCTCTCTCTCTCTCTCATTTCGCTCTTTTTTCTCATTTTATTTCTCCCTTTTTAAGTACAACACTATTTTCTTATTATAGTATTATTGATTCGTTCATTTTTCACAATAGAGCACACTTACATTATCTCTTATTCAACTATAAAGAACATATGCGTTAAAATTGGTAGTGTGTAGTGTTCACTGGATATGGGCTGTGCCTCTACTACGCCTCTATTTAAGCGGTTTTTGTATGGTTTATATAGAATTGTCAAATATTGCGTTCAAAACGATTTATAGTAATAGATGTGCAGTCGTTTTAAAAGGAATTTTAATAAATTAGTTGTTTTAGAATTGACTTTAAAAGATTTTAAAAATAAGAGAAAATTCAAATGTTCAAAATATTCAATAGTTTGGTTTTAAATAACTAAACTACTTTTAGTTTATAGATTACCTTTTAATTAAATTTTAATCTAAGTTTTAAAATATTTTTCAAATATTAAGGTAAAACACCAATAAAACTTAAAGTGTAATACTTATACTTTTCGAAAATAATGGTAAAAATGAACGATATAGTGGTTGACCACAATAGAGCCACATTGAAGTTGCAGTGTTGCAACACTTCACACAGCGAAGTATCAAAGCATTGAACATACATCATTTCATTCTAAGTTTTCTCAGCCCTTCCATCCCTATTCACTCTCCCTTATTCTATCCTCTATCATACTCTCTCTCTCTCTCTCTCTCTCTCTCTCTCTCTCTCTCTCTCTCTCTCTCGAATTGGTAGAAAAATGTTATAAAAAGTGACATATAGTCACTCTACTTCAATACAAACTTGGCTGTCATACTTCAAAACGATGCCGCATTGCCTAAGATTTACTATATTCGTACGTACAGCACAAAATTGTATATAAAGTATAAAAGGCATTACTTTGCAGGAAAAAAGTTTTTCTGCCGGCATCTCAGTATTCAGTTTTGCTAAGTTAAGTTTGCCATTCGATCATCATATCATACTCCCATTGGGATTACGCGGGACTCAGCATCCAAGAAGATGATTCTTCAAAGAACACAGTTCTGCTCTTCCATAATAGAGACTGACATCCATTCATTGAACCTGAGCTGTGCTAAGTTATACAAATATTTAGATAAAAATTGGTAATTTAAATATTATATGCGCACTCATTTATTTATTGCTTTAATAACATCATATTGACGTTTTTAAATTCATTAATGTTTAAAGTTTTGCAATTTTAACTCAAAATTTTTAAAAATAAACTGTATTTTTGCAATAAATCATCGTAATAACTGAATAATGAGTTGTGAAAAATTTATAATAAATTTATGATTTATAAGATAGAATTAGTGCATATATAAATTCTTAACACTAACTTGTTTTTGGGGCCTTTTCTTTAGGTACAATTGTACCTATCGCTACATTTGTTAGGTTTTTAATGATTTTTCTGATTCATAATAGAATAAAATTACACTAACATAGATATATAGAATAAGAACACTCGGTTATTTGGGAAATTTGCTTATCCCATAAGATTGTATAAAAAATTTGTGCGGGAAAATTCAATAGTCATAAATTATAGGATTGCCAGCCTCTAGTATTAGATATATTAAAGCCTAGTGCATACGTATAATCGTATAATATACCTTACACTGCGAGAAAATAGTAAATGTCTAAACCGAAAGAATCACTGCCATCAAAATGTAATGCTAAACTTGTAGTTGGGATCGAGTCCGACATTTATTGGATTCAAACGGCAAAATGCTGTACGATTTTTTGGGAGTGATTTCTGTTGCGCAAAGCTTGTTAACATTATTGAACACCTATGGGCAAAAAAGGAAATAAACGAAAATTGTAAATCTAGAATGAGGGGAGAGAAGTGGAGAGTGAGAGAACGCTTTCAGCTGTGGAAATATCTGATAGTTAAGGCTATACGTGAACTGAAAAAACAAATACAGATCATGAGAAAATATATATCGCTTGAAATCGTTTCTCGTTTGTAAAGAAAAGAAAATGAACAAAAAGTTTTCTAATAGTTTTTTGTTCAAAGAAAATTGATTTACACTGATAGAAATATAAGCTTCGATATGCAACGCGCAATCAGTTAGCATTTTCAAACTGATTTTATGTTAACACCAGAGTTAACTGTAGACTAAGACTAAGTGAATTTATTTGCAAAGTTTGTTAAATATGCTAACATACTATCATTAAAATTTTGATTGACTAGTTATTCTGATAATTAGATAACCAAAATAAATATCACTAAATATATTTTAATCCATTATTTAATTTTAAGTTTGCATTATTTAAAAATTAGGCTTATTATAAAATGCAATAATTATTTTTAACTGTAAGCAAACGATACCAAAACACAGTGTTTATAATTTTAATCGAAAATATAGTAACGAAAAAATTTGAGGCAATTTTATTTATGAAATAAAAAGCACACAACGTATTGATTACAATCGATATGAATGTGTGCTCTTAGTTACTCGTTAGCGATGAGTTGAGTTTCCGTGGAAAAAAAACGAAATTTTCTTTGATACTTCTGCCAATGTTACGAATCATGGTTAGGAAAGCGAATCGAGACATGAATTATAAAGTTGCGAATTCGCTCTCAGGCTTATTCAAACACGAAAAAAATTTGTATGCATTTGCCATCATTATCACGATTCTGTGCGCGTTCGCATCTTTTGCTCTTCCGTTTTGTCACATAAGTTCGAAAAAGTTTTATCGTTTGAGAGATAGATGTCTAAATTCTGATAACTGCTGCGTTGAATATTAAAAAATTTTTTGGTTTTAAAATTCAAATCATCTATAAAACATAGTGATAGTAAAATTTAAGAAAAATCGTCATGAAACTGGAGATTACTGCGAAAAGAGAGATTAAAGTTAATTTTTCCAAATAAAATTTGCAATAAATATTTTAAATAAAAATAATTATTAATTGCACACTTTTGTCATAATTAAATATTTTATTACAAAAAAAATAACTTACAATAGTCACTACGCTTTTGATTCAAACTTACCTCGTTTTATTAACCGCAACGAAATCCGCTTTAGTTAAAGAAAATTCCAGAAAAAAATTACATAGAAATCCAGACAAATTTATTTAGTGGGTGAACTATTTGTTGTTCACATATTGAATTTAATTACCCCGAAGAGTGGTTAATGAACAAAACCTTTTCCGAAAATGAATTCTAATAATGGGTTTTGTTGCAGTCGCCAACTCAAATGATTGCGGTGATGGCACAAAACTTGGTATCATTACAATTCAAGTAATTTACAGAGCGCTCGTTTAATAGGTGTTGTACCGCAGACTAACCATTGCGATGCTAACATAAAAGCAGCACACATTGAAACAAAATAGGAAGCGAATGATAATCATAATTAAGAAACGTTTTTTCATTGAATTCATCTTCTGATCAATAGTATAATAATGATCGCTCCGGTGTGCAACTGGCCATATCCGATGTGATTGTTATTTTGATATCATTTATTGTAACTTAAGCAAAAATTTCGGTACATATAACTTAATGCAGTAGTTCCCAAACTTTTTTGGTTCGCGACCCAATCTCTTAATAAAAAATTTTTCGCGACCCAATAATTTATCTGAAACTTATCAGATAAATTTTTAAAGGATGTTCTAACTTAAACTGTTTTTTACCATAAATTTTTTAATCTGCAAATGTATATGAAATAATCTTAATTTTATTTAATTAATAGAAAATTATCATTGACGACCCAACATTAATGTAAATTCTGGTCAAACCTGCGACCCAAAAAGTTTTTATAACGACCCAATTTTGGGTCGCGATCCATAGTTTGGGAACCTCTGACTTAATGCTGCTATACATATAAATTATTTTTAAACTTTTTCATTAACTTCAATTTAATTTACAGGGTTTTTACAGTATTGTGAATTTTACAAAAAATCTAATCACGGAAAACATGCAAAAATACAAAACCCAAAACAGATATAAAAATTATAGTAATAATAATCAGTATCGCTTTCCACTGCGATATCCTTTTGCGATGCATTTTGCTTTTGTGGCGCTGTTTAGCAGAGATCACAAGTCGCTAATATTAATTAGACTAATTTAATTCCTATGTGTTCAGTGAGTTGCGACACATTTTGTTACAGAATAACAGTTATTCTAGTAAATCATATAATACCGCGTTTGCATTACTCTTGTGTTATTATTATTATTAGTTGAGGCGCATTCAAACCTATCACGCGTTTACTAATTTACTAAAAATAAATTATTGTTTTCTCTCCGTGTTAACTATTACTACATTTTAATTATAATAGCAAACAGAAAATGTAAACTAATCCATTGTGTGTGCGTTCCTCTATTTTCGAAACTCATATTGGGCTCTATTGTTGTAAATTGTTAAATAATTAAAATAATTAATTAAGAAAGATGAACGGACTAAGAATACTTGATATCTAATTTTAATAAAACTTTAGATATACTCGATTAGATCTAACATCTAAACATTAGATTATTGCTATTATAAAATACTAGAAATTATTTAAAGCCTATTTTCCTAAAGAGTACATTGGAAGATATTTAATGTCCTAGAAGTACATAAAATGACATTTTACGCTACAATGCGTTAAACGAATTCTACGATACATAAATAAAATCGCACATTAATAAAATTGGCAGTAATTACTATAGTGAATATAAAATATTCTGATTTAATTAATTTTTAAAAATATTTTTGATTAAAATCTTTGGTCGAAAATATTAAAATCTCATAGTTATTATCGAAAATCCAAATAAATTTACTAATGAAAAAATCAATCTCTTAAGACTTGATGAAACATTTTTCTATTAGTCAATTGGAATTATTTTTAGACTTCAAATATTATTGACAGTCATTTTTTGTATCGTTAGAGATATGAAAAAAATATAAGAAAAGAAAAATTCCTAATGTTTTTCCAGGACAATAGGAATTTCTTTTAATTGTACACTGTTTTTATTATCTATCTTATTAGTTTTATTTAGAAGAAAACAATTAAAATCATTATTATATTAGAAAATATCTCATAATAGATCAATATTAATGGACCTGCGATAGAAATGTCTTAATAATTAAACTATCGATATTTGCAATAAATGAACTAAAAATGTATATGAGTAAACCTCAATATATATATAGTATAAGCTAAGGTTAAATCGGTATTAAGTTTTCATCTTGTTATTATCCCTTGTCTCAAGCGTTAAACCGGAAAAAATTGTCTTTTAATTTTGAATTCAAACCATTAGACAAATTCTTAAAAAGTATTTTTCCAAAAAATAAGCATTACGGAATTAAGTAAAATTTTATATAAGCAAAACTAAGAAAACCCCAAATATTAAGTCAAAAAATTTAAGCTATTAAACAACACTATCGACACTATGAATTCAAATCTATGTTTTAAAATATTAGAAAATACTTCTGTTACTTATTTGGCTAATCAAACAATTAATAATGAGAAAATAGTAACTATTACTCCGTTATTCATCGATTTGTTTCCATATATTTCGCACAGCAATACTAGTATATGTGGTGTTTTAATGAAGTTAATTGTGGAATTATCACTGAAGTATGGATACAGGTATAAACCCTTGATTTATTTAAAATTTTTAATGTATTTAACCATTATTTATTCAAACGCAATAAAAGTGTATTAAGACTGGGCATTGCAGGCACATCGCCTTCAGACGCGAAAATGCTTATAAATAAGAAAGTATTGGATATATATTTGTGTCCGCTATCGCGTAATCACCTCAAAGTATTAAAGAGTTTCACTCGCGCAATCCAACAGTTGACCGGTGACCACATTTATTCATACTTTATACCAAAACAATGGCCTGTTTTCACTTATTTCGGGAGTTTTGAGATTAATGTTTGGCTATCGATTCTGTTTTCAATATTTTTAATTTCATTCGTCATCACATTCACTGATAAAACGGTAGTCAATTTTCGAAGTAATGTTTGGCAATATAGTACTATACTACTATCAGAACCATTTCCTCGCAAGGCTTATCAAAGATCTGTAAAATTATTTACTCATAGAGTAGTATTAGCGGTATGGTTGCTGTCATGCACTGTATTATTGGCAGCATTTTCAGGTGTTTTGAGAGGATTTTTCATTAGAAACGTACAATCGGGTGGAATTGATTCGTTTGAGGATCTTTGCAGCAGAGATCAAATAAAAATTGTCGCACCAAAGAATGGTTATTTTAATTATTATGTAGAGAATTACAAAAACTCGGACACAATTGCGCGAGAGTTTAGTGGTCGCGTAATAACATATAAATCGAGTGTAAATGAAAATTTCAGTCATAGTTTACCGATTGATTTGATAAATAAATTAAAAACCGGAAAATTTGTTTATATCTTAAATAAATCTTTCGTTGATGGCGTTTTGAATTCCTATAACACAAATTTCACGAATATTTTAAAGAAAGTACTGTACGTTTCAAAGACAGGTTTCTCTGAAGTATTTTATTCTCTTCTAATTTCTAACAAAAATAATCAGTTGAGACGCGACATTAACAGTTTGTATGTTTTACTATAATAGGCTATATTTTTTTTAATTTGTTTATTCTTTTAATATATTACAGAATCTTATCGTTACTTGAAAATGGAATTTACAATTACTGGGTTTCGTTGTTTGAAAATCACAATCACGACACTGATGTGCATAACACGGAATTTTCTTTCGTTGAATTCAGTATCAATCGACTGAAAGGTGTTTATTACATCTGGTTTATTGGAATCTGTGTTTCGATTCCGATCATAATCATTGAAGTACTGTACATTTATTTTAATTAGATTTATGTTTTGTGAGATTATTTCATTTGTAATAGTTTTGAATTGTATAATCTGTTATTGGATGGATAACTCGTGTTTCTAGCAATTCTGAGAAAATATTATGAAATAAAAACCTTAAAAGTGTTAGATATTCATTATTCTATTATTTTACTAAGGTTTTATGTAGTTTTTAAAGTTAGCTAACTTTGCGGCAAAAATATCGGAAAACTTTCATTGTGATGAGCAAAATATTTTTCTTACTAAGAAAATCTTCTATTTTTTCTTCATAACTTTAAGAAGTTTTAAAATCTGCATATACTAAAAAAGTTTTCACATTTCCTCTTCAACGCGAACTTTTTTTTGCTTCAAACATTTAAAAAAATATTTCACAAAATCTGTAGCCTAAGCAACACCACGTCTCGATTCATTGGATTTGAGAGTAACAACAAAAATGCAAAATACACACAAGAGTTGATATTTTTGCCAACCGAACGCAAAGTGGATTCGAGCATATGAAATATGCAAAATAACATTTACACACAAATATTTAGCTGACAATTTTTTTTATATTGAAATTTTAAAAAATATTGAGAGATACATACATTCGCGAAAATCTTTTAAATTTAAGTTTACACACAGTGTTACACATGAATTAAAATACTGAATTTGAAACTTTAGCAAAATTAATTAAAGTATAAAAAAGAAAGAGAGGTTTTTATTATTTTTTATCCGAAAACCATTTTCTTTTCTTTGTGCTATTTTACATCAAATAATACAATATAATCCCGTCTCCGTTACTCTCTTTCACTGTTGGTCTAAATTCTTATACCGTAATAACGCAATTATTTCTTCTTCTTTTCTCTTTCTTCCTCTGGAAAAGTTATTGCATTTATTTTTTTAAATCTGGAATCATTTTTTATAGACGTCTAAAATCAACCATAATAATAGACAGAATGGGCTAACAAAGTATTGTTCTAGTATTTCTCTTTTTTGTAGTGTGCCTTAAGCTAATCTGAAGGAAAAACGGCATCACGTCCGACAAATCATGTTTGGCTCACTTTTCTCTTTCCTTTTTTTCTCTTCATCCTTAAATAAGAAGCTTTAGTTATTGGCAAACGCAGTGAAAAAAAATAGCGAACAGAAAGAACTCGATCACAATATCACAATAGTTGCGTTGGGATAGTAATAGTAAATTGTTAGCTGGAATAACTATAGTTAGTACATTCATATACATAAATGTTTGTTTCAGCACTTCGTTCCGACTGAACGTGACATCAATAATAATCTTCTATGTGTATATATAGAATGAATACGTTTTGCTCATTTACTATTTACCTCTTTTTATTATTTCATACACAAAAAGACATTTATTCGAGTTGTTATATATAAATATCTCTCTCTTTCTCTCAATTAGTAAATGTTTGAAATGAAATTACAATGTCTACAATTTCAAAATAAATTAGTTTTAAAACAAAGAAACCAGTCATTTATCGTTAAAGTTGATTAGGTGTTACCCATAAGAAAGAGATTTTTTACCTAAAAAATAATTGATAACACTGTGGATACAAAAGAAAACACATAATATCGATGGAAAATGTATTAATCAAAAACTAACACATACAGACACACAAACCGAGAAAACAACAGCGGGAAAAAATGTGATGAGAGAAAGAGATAGATAGCAAAATATTTGTGCTTATTTGGTAATGTCTTCGAATATATCACGAGCGCAAAAAAAATAGATCGCATGCCTGAGTCGATCGTATTTTTCTTATCAATAGCAGAAAATAAGATTGAGTATTGCTAGATATATGCCACATACTTATCTCGGTAGACGTGAAATGAAATATAGAAAAGAATATTCTCGTTTATTTCGCTGAAGACAATATGTATGATAAATTGTTACATTAATGGTTTGGCAAACAATATTAGTAAATGTTTTATCATTTTTGCATTACAGTTTTGCGGTTATACTAACTAAACACGTAATAGAGTATGCATTGGGTTAATACAGCAGTCAATTTTGCCATGTTTTACGAGAGGGAGATATAAATGTGCCACAAAAATTGAGATATAAAAACAAAAGTAAAAACAACAAATTTTTCTATCTTTTAGTTTTTTAAGAACCAATTTTTAAGTGTATATTTTTATATCTTAGTTTAGCCTCATTTTTCTTGTGTGTGTGTTCGCGTGAAGACACACGGTATATATATATTTTCCAGAAAATAAAGCTAATACGAGTTTTCCTAAACAAACATTAGCCCAATATAACGGCCACTATAGGTATAAATCATTGGCTTTACCTCTACAACAAGTGGCTTTCAAAATCAAATAAAAATAAAACTAAATGAAGCAGCAAAATGTGATATAAAATGGTATATAACATGGTTCACTTGTTTGCCTAACCGTTTAGGCTTACAGGATATCTTATAGCCAACTCTTTTTCTCTTATACATAACCGTTATGATCTTATTAAACACGTGTATTACATTTATGCCGTATTTTAAGACAAACTACGTATAAAACTATTTATTGGTATATCCACTTCTATTGCTATATTGATGAGTTTGACGGTTTTTTTTGAAGAAGAAGAAACACTGAGCGTAAATGTTTGGGTTATGCGGCAAACGTTATCATGAGCTTACGGTTAGTCACGATAGAATCAAAATAATTATAATGATGGTAATCTCAGTAATCATGGTAATTAGCTAATGATACTGTTTTACGACCACTACTATATTAAAGAACCAATGATTTGTAGCAATGTTTGCGTACTCGTGCGTGAAAAATATGTTTTGAATACTAGTAAAAATTTTACTTTAATAATTATTTAAATTTATATTTCTAGATCTATAAATTAATCACTAAAAGTTTGTGTGACATAGATATAAAACTAGCATAAATATCTATATATACCTACTATAAAATCAAAGAATGTTCGAGAAATATACGGTGCGTATAATATATACACTGCAATGGATGCGTAATTATGAAAAATTATTGCGAATTAGAGTCAAGGATAATTAACGTTGATATAAATAAAATCCAAGTGAAATTATGCGCGCATTAATACAAAACTAAAATTTATCTTAATCAACAGCGCATTAAAATAAACATCAAAAATCTAAAATAAATTGATTAACATCGTATGACGCGATAGACTAACTCTTTAGTGGCCGAATAATAATACTAATAAGAATAATGCAATGCGAAAAATTGTCATCTGACTGGTATTACTTTTGTGCTCAAAATGCGGGAATGTATTGATTGATCTTTGGATGTGACTCGAGCTTTAACACAGAGAGGAAGCGATACAATGCCTTTCCCTCGAAGAAAGTAATGTGTATTGACCTCTACTCTAACACCAAATACCAAGGCATTACTCAACCGCATAGTATTATATTTATCGACTTATTGACTAATCGGACCTTCAGTACGAATAAATTGCGAGCAAACAACAAAAAAATTATGGAAAAATATACTGAATGATTGTGTGCCACAGATGCCAGTTGTAGAAAAATTATTTATTTCTGGCCAGCAGTCAGCTTGAGTTAATATTAATATTGAGCGGTCTATAAGATGATGCGATGCCGCCGAACATAAACACAATATCAAATAATAATATGTTTCACTACTAACTGCTAATTTTTAGTCGCAAACAATTTTGATAAATTAAAAGAAAATTTTTTGACATTTTAACTGTATATTATGTGTGCAGTATATGAACGAAAATTTAATTAAGAATTTTTTCAAACATTAATTAATAAACTTTATTAGCGCTAAATTATTAATATATGGCAGAGTTTATTTGGGATAAACTATCTTGAGAATCAAATTATATGCAACGTATTATTAGTTTTAGTTAAATCAAACTTAACACAAAATAAAACGACTGATGAGGTAAAAAACGGAATGACATTTTTGCATCACAAACGCAATAAAAGTGATTCTCTCGAGAATTAGTACATTATACTAAGCTTATATTGTCTATAGATATATATTTTCTGAATGAAAGTATAAGAGATAACAAACAAGTGAGTGAAGAGAGAGAGAGAGAGAGAGAGAGAGAGAGAGAGAGAGAGAGAGAGAGAGAGAGAGAATAAGAAGGAAAAACTCCATCAGTAAAAAAATAATCAATAAGCAATTCAATGTACAAAACAAAAAACTTCAAAAATGTGCGCAAAATGTGTTTTGAATATCAAAACATCACACAAATTTTTCGCAATGCATTTTTACTAATGTCTAGTTTCCTCAAAGCAGCAGCAAAGAAAAAATTAGGAGAAATAAAAAATTTTTGCGGAGAAAATAAAAGTTAAACACACCAGCAATGCATCAAAAATTTTCTGTCAAATAATTTTTCTTTGCCGCTCATTCTAATTCTTTAAATTTAATTATTGATATAAAAAATATTTCTTTTTCCCCTGAAATAAGTCATTGCTGTTAGAAAAATTAAAATTTCTTTTATTATTTTTTGTTTAGTTTTTTTTCTATATTTGCGAGAAAGACTGATAAGAAACGATATGCTGCAGCGAAACTCCAATATCTTGATTGTGTCATTTAAAGTAATCATTTAAGTAAAAAGCAATTTGAGACATATATATATCTATATATATATAACATATATGAATATAAATTGAATTTACTCTAAGATTCATCAATACTTTTTCTTTAAAAAAATAACGAAAGAGAAGAAGCATTTGAAACGAAAATACGACAGATTTTTTTTCTCGAGAAAACATTTTCAACGTTTTATGATGATATGATGAAAATAAATAAAAAAGAAAGAGAGAGAAAGCATTAAATTTTTACGGATCAGTTAACAAAAATTTTATGTTGCCTTTAAAATTTAACAAACAAGAACGACAGCTTTTTCTCAGATTATATTTATTTTTAAAGTATTTCTCAAACTTCATTAAACCTTTTTAAAAAAATGTTTAAGAGTACAGTATAAGATATTCGCCTAACAAGTAAAGTATGATCTCATCGGTAGGAAAGAGAAAATACTGTACACACATAAAGTAAAAGAGAGGCAAACATTTTAGACTTAAATTATAGACTTGGAAGGCTTCACTTGTGTTATCAGCAGCGAGAGGCTATAAAGTTATAAACGCATAAATTATACGTTATTTTGTTTGAGTTAAATGCGTTCGTATTTCTTCATTAAACCCGTATTTAT
>JAQIVF010000289.1:0-25918 GCA_034698365.1 Steganacarus magnus
TGTTTATGGTTTGGTTAAACCAATGGTTTTTTAAATGGATTGGTTTGTTTTCATTATTTTAAAACTTTTATGGTTTACATTGGTTTTTGGTTTACGCAAAAACCAATGGATAAAACAACAAAACCATTTAACTTTATAATGGATAAAGCTTTTGAGGCCCATTCTTAAATCCGGTTTTATCCGAAGTGTAAATATAGTTTCCACAAAACTACAAACTGCTAACTATTCTCTATTGTTAAATCATTTATTAAATAAAAATGAATATATAATATAATACGTTTTTCAATGCAAAACCAAATTTCATGGTTTTTGGTTTTTTCATGGTTTGTTTTGTATTAGAAAACCAAAATTATAGATTGGTTTGGTTTCGGAAAAGTCAGACCATACTTCTAAGAGACAGACAATTTCATATCCAATTAGACATTTGAACGGAACGTGAATTACCAAATAATTTACGAACAATTTCCATCGTATCGTTATTTATTTAAAATTAAAACTTATTTTCTGATTAAAATTATGTCTAATTCACATTAGTTTCAGTTAAAAACATTATATATATATTTAATAAGTGAATTAGAGTATTCCACACTTCGATTTTCAAGTGATATACCCTCGGATTTTCAAAGAATTTGGGCGTCAGTCAAATAACACTTCGAATCGAAATGACAATGATTTCAGGTATTGGCAAAAAAAACGAGAGGCAGTTTCACAGCTTCCATTTAATTTCGGACCAATCGCCTAAACACCCCTCTCTGGCACACACAGAGTGAGAGCGATAAAACATTTATTATGTATCTTAATATTAATATTTGTTATCGAGAAAAAATCGTCTAGACTTAAAGGTTATGTGTGGCAAAATATCACATGAATATTACGTTTGTATGTACTCATCTTAATAACAAACATTTCAAAGAAAAATAAAATATAAAAAATCAAAGAAAAATCATTTTGTTATTCTCACTGACAAATCAGTTATTTTCATTTTCTTTAATAGCTTTCTAACTTTATAAATAGCTATTTGAGTACAAATTACATTATTTCTAGGATAACAGATAATCGAGTTAATAAATTTTTAACTGACAAAAATAAATTGTTTTCATAGTTGTTTTTAAATAAATTAACAAAAAATAAATTTTAATTTAACAAATCACTTTTCCATTATCAAATCAAACGGAAAATAATTTTTTTTCGAGTAAAAAAAATTGCATTAAACATAAAAATATTTAAAAAAAAACAAACAAATAAAAAAACTCACTTAACAATAAAATCGTTAATGTTCTCAACAATAGTGTCGACCGCAGCCATCGCACCCAAACCGATGTCACCGCACGCTAACCTCTTCTCGATTGGTTCGATGTGCGTATAACCAAACGACAGTAATTTACTAATATTTTGGTTAGTGATCGGATGCGTCCACATGTGTACGTTCATCGCTGGCGCGAATAATAATGGTTTGGTCAAATCCCACGCGCGTACAACGCATGTCAATAGATTATCACAGATTCCTGCACTAATTTTTGCTAAAGTATTCGCGTCTAAAGGCGATATCACGCCAATTGTCGCCCATTTTCGTAACTCTATGTGAAGCACTTCGTCACCGATTTGTGACCATTGCGACCATTCGTCAACGTCTTTGTATAGTTTAACCCGTTTTTTCAGAGCGTGTTCGTCGAAGAAGTGCAGCGCTTTATCGGTGGTCACCACTCGTATATCGACACGAGTTTTGCTATGACTGCCATCCAGTTTTGCTATCTTTTCCACCAGTTCTGGCAGTTTGATTGCAGCCACAGAACCGCAAACCATTACTAATATATTTATGTCAGTTTGTTGCGATGCCATTACTCTCGTATTTAATATTTGCAGTAAAAATTAAACTTTATTTTAAATTAAAATTGGCGCCAATATATTTGTTTATATTATACGAAAATTATTTTCTCAAATTATATTTCGGTGGCAAAATAGTTTATTAATTTTTATTCATTAATTAAAAATCACTCGATTATAATAATGAAGCAAATTTTAATTTAATTAATTTCCTTTAAAAAAACCACTTGCAGTGATAAATCCACAAACAATAACATAAAGTGTATTATAAAACCAAAAACAATAACATACAAACATGTACTGTATGTCTCAATTGTATTACTCAATAACAAAGTACGTCTCACTAAAACACGTCATTATTGTTTGTCTAATTCGTCATAAAAACCACACATTTTCTTATAAAAAAGTTGTTATTGTGTCACAGTCTGCTATTATAATTGATTGAGTATTTATTTGACATCGCATTTTTTATTAAATTATCCAACATAAATGTGAACAAATGCAGCAGAATATTTATTTGATTAATTGAAAAATTAAATGATAATTTCTTCGTATTCTTTTAACTTATAATATACAGTATATATTATATAATCTTAACGGAAATTTCGATATCTCGGTATTTGTAATCAACAATTTATTGTTTTAAGAGACACTCGTTTTCCGATAATTTTAAAATAGCGTGAATTTTATGCACAATTTAATGTGAAAATAATGTCCAAACGAGCGGCCATAGAAAGTACACAATTATCATCAAATTATAAAATGACAAAACTGGAGCCAAACGACGACATAATCGACAATGGTTTGCAGCAAAACGACGACGAAGAGGATGACGACGAGGACGACGAAGAAATGGATGGCGTGATCACAATCGAAGGCATCGAACTCGAGGCCAGTGTCGACAGAGTTCGCGATTGCCTCAAACAGAACAAAGTGGAAGTGGAAGATATGGACGAATACGACTTCTATCTGCAGGACAACAAACTGCAGAACGAGAGGTCAATCATAGAGCAGTGCAATTTGGTTGAGGGCGCCAAACAGCAGACAAAACTAATTAATATCAAACTGGTGTTCGACACTGAACTCAGACGCGTTAATATTCTGGACATTTTGAAACCACCGGAAAATCCAGTGAAATGTGTGGCAACGAGTGCGCAACAGCAGCACCAGCAACAACAACAACAGCCGCAGAAGCAGTTAATGCAGCCTAAAAGACTGATCGGTGGTATTAAGAGTTCGCAAAACGATGGCCACTGTTTGCCATCTCCTGGAAATCGAACGGGTAATAATGGACAAATCCAATTGTGGCAATTCTTGCTCGAACTGCTCACCGATGCCGACCATCGGGAGTGTATTCAATGGATTGGCAGTGATGGTGAGTCATTCGTTTTTTTGTTTAAATTTTTCCATACGTTAATTATCTCAAAAAATTTTAGGCGAGTTTAAGCTCTGTAACCCAGAAATTGTGGCGCAGTTATGGGGTCACAGAAAGAATAAGCCAACTATGAATTACGAGAAATTGTCGCGAGCTTTGAGATATTATTACGACGGAGATATGATCGCCAAAGTGCACGGAAAGCGTTTTGTTTATAAGTTTGTGTGCGATCTTAAATCTCTGATTGGTTATGATGCGCAAGAACTCGATCGACTCGTTTGTCAGACGCAACAAAAACGAATTCATATATAATTATTTATTTAATATATATAAGACTTATTATACATCACATATATATTTTGTTATCAACTATTGATTATAATTATATACCTAATATTAAAAACCGCATCAATTCTCACACAATCTCGCAAAAAAATATACAGATATTAACTGATACGTACAGACATATAAGAATTCGATTTATTTGACATGAAGTTAAATGATTATATTGGATATTTTGATTGACCAAACATGAAGAAAATGTGTTGAATTAGCTGCTAAATTATAGATATATATATTATACATTATATCATACAATATGTATAGAAATGAATTATATTTATAATTTAGTATTGATTCCATTTTTTTGGAAATCATATTTGACACTACGGTAATAACAATTTTGACACATTTTGCTTTATTTTGTAATTTTTTTATAGTTAACTGGCAATTTTTTATTATCTTAATTTTATCGAAAACTGATTGTACATTAATTTCCTAAAATATATTTAATTAAAATAATGCTGAGTTTATGAGGATAATGTTATTCAAAATTAGTTATGATTATGAAAGTACTGTAATATTATTATAAATCTAATACGATTAATCACTATATTGAAGATAAACTCTTGCATTATATTTTACTTGTTTTATAATTTAGATGTTCGTTAGGCATTAAGACAATTGAACGAAGGTTAGTGTTTTAAGGATAAGCGCAAAACGCTTCAAACTATGGAAACGCAACGCAACGCTTCGCTTATTTGCGGAATTAAATTTAACGTTAGAATGTATTTGTATAACGGCGTGACAGCCATTCGATTATCATTTACGATACATTTACGTCACGTATTAGCAGCGAAGAGAGAGAGAGAGAGAGAGAGCGAACAATTGCCCCTTTATCTCACAATGGGATGAAACGAGTCGTCGATCGATAATCTGGTATAATAATAGCATGTGTGAGAGATTTATGTTTTACATGAAATAGTAATACGCGAATGTGCCGATAAATACATACTTGGATTTGAATTTTGGGTGTCATTAATCCATATGTTTACTTTTGTTTAGTTAATCTCTTTGGTTCATAATTCATTAATACCGATATATATACGATCATTAGTCATTTTTTCTTAAAAACGTTTGATTTATTATTATTATTAATCTTATATTTATTCTAAAATCATAGAAGTATATCATAATATGATCGCCGCCTAAACGATTAATTTAGTTGAAAAAGACACCATCAAAATTTTTATTTGATTTATTTTATATTAAGTGTTTCGATGCATTGAGTAGTTTTCAGTGTCTATCGTTATACTCAATACGAAAATGAAATAATTAATTATCAATCAAAAAAACTATATATGAAAACTGTGCAGAAAAAAATTATGCATTAAAAATAATATATAATAATAAGACAATAAATGATGGACAGCGAGAAGCAAGCGGTTGTTTTAGATAATAATTGCTGCGAGAGTGTCAGCGACGACGAGGACGACGAGCATCGCGACGATAATCAAAAACCACTGATAGACTCGAACGGTAGTCTAACCAATAACTCACTTCCGATATCAATCGGCAAAATCAAAATATTCAAACCGCGTCGTCGTAACCGACTGTACATAAGAAAATACTTAACCATCTGTATATTATTGCTGATTCTCATACTACTTATAATTTATTTAATTAAATTTAATCGCTCATCATTATCATCACTGACTCGTGAGAGCACTAAAATGGTGACCACTTGTGACAGATTATCGTCTGTTCCTGTTTGGAACATCACATTTCCTATGCTTACTATTGAATCAGCGCTCAGACTTGTGGACGCTAACAATGATTCAATTTTCGATGTAATCGTTCCGTTCGGAACTGGTAAGTCGTATCGTATTTATGTTACGTTTTCTATTAGTTTAAAATCATTTTTCAAAAATTAGCTATTTTTCTTTAAAGACCACAGATTGAGTTAAAATTAATTTACCCTAAATATTTTGACGTTTATTTATAATCATAAACTTCTTTTAAAATTCACGGTAATTCAAACTTTTCTTTATTAATTAATCTCTAATAATTTGACATATCAAGCAATAATGAATAATGTTATTGCTATGAACCCGGATGTTACAGTTATATATTACCCGCATATATTTCGCATATTATGTTCATTTACTTATAAGCCGAAAAGTATGAAAAATTTTATGTTTAGATAGAAATTTTATGAAAATTTTTTGTATCAAATATAAAAAAATTAATATAATCCCAAAAATTATTTTGCAATGAAAAATTAAACTTTTTTGTGCTAAGAAATGAAATAAATAAATTACCGTTTTATCGAAGTTTTCTGTTTACTTTAAATTTAATCTATATTTATATAATTCTATATTTTAAACTAAAAACTGAAATTCAGATAAATATTTACTTTATTTCTTACTGTTTGGTTGGTTGAAAGCAAAAAATAACAAAGGGAAATCTCTTAGAAACTAATGATGTATATTAGAGTTCGAAATAGTGATTTAAAATTTTGTTCCATTACCGTGGAACGGTAGAGGAATTTTTGGTTTCGGTAGTGGAACGGTAATGTTATTTTACTAGAATTAATTAAATTCAAAATAAAATATTCTAAAGACTTAGCATTTGAGATTCACAAATGCTGTGCAATAGTTATAATAGTATAAATAGCTTGAAATAAGATACAAATTTAATAAATTTTTAGGGATTGATTAGGGGTACGTTAATGGACCGGTAGTGGTATTTAAAAAGTTCACGGTAATGGCACGGTAATGGAAATTTATTTTTGTTTTATATCGTTAATGGAACGGTAGTTCTAATTCATAGTCAAATATTTTCAATTACTAATTCGAAATTTATAAGTATTTTCGGCCCAATACCGATTATTTACATATTTCTCATGCCCGGCCCGAAGCTACATTCGATTTTCGACCCGGCCCGCTGAGGCCTATCTCATTTTTACTTTATTAGCTTACCATTTATATTACATTATATATAATGACATCGTATTCTATTAAATCAAATTTGATTATTAAGCTACGATTCTAATTTTAACATGATTTAAACCATAAAATATTTTAGATAAATTTCTTTTTTAAAAATTTGAAGCCCGATCCCAGCCTGAATTTCTCGTCTTTAGACGATTTTATAAAATTTTCCGATAGTATAATTAAAGCAATTTTTTTCGAAAATTTTATATAAATAAAAAAAATATAATTATATTTTAATAAATCTAAAACAGAAAACAATTATAAAACCATACAGAACCCAACCTAATCCAACCCTACCCTACCCTACCTACTAAACGATCATATACAAAAGCTATGCCTAGAAAAGGTTGACGTCCTATGCATCAACGTAATGTTTATAGAGACTAATTCAAATCTCTGCAACAATCGCCCGCTTTTCGGGCGTTATACCTGCTAAATGGAGCTCAGCGTACTTAACGCCGACCTCCCCAGACAGCAACGCCAGCACTCACTCCAAAATTAACGCGTACTCAAACGCAAAAAAAGCCATCAGCAAAGGCAACACTGTCGAACTCAACCTAAAAGAAGAAACCGAAACTAGTGACCGCCAAAGCGTGATATGAATAAATCAAAGAAAGACTAAATTTGCCAGAAACAAAAACGAAAAAACGCCGCACACAAATCCTCTGTCAACGAACGAAACAACAACCAACGAGCAAACGAAAGCTTCCACTAAGACTCCAAAATCGAAAACTGCTCAATAATGCGTTCTCTGCGGCCATTTAAAAAATACAGAAATATGAAGGCACACTTTAAACGTAACCTCGAAGGTAACAAAGAATACTCAATGGAAACTCCGGGATATCCTGAAGCGTTCTTTATTTTATCATCTTGCGAGTGACAAAATGCCTAAAAACACAAGCTATCGGATTTCGATTTAATAGATGTTAACAAAGTCGTCAATGAATGGCTTGGACTAGAGCCGCAAAATAAATGTCACCACCAAAAATCATGAAAAAACGCAACCAATCCAAACCAACACAACTGTAGAGTGTAGCAGCGAATCTTCATCTGATACAAGCTCTGACAGCTCATCGGATAACGACACTGGCAGCAGCTCTGACATTGAAATTGAAAACCGTTTTGAAACCTGCAGCGACCGGTCGTGTTGGCAACTATTAAGCGACTCGTCAGACATAGGAGAAGAAGGCAAAGTAAATCCAGAAATAAGAAGAAAATACAAGCAATAGCATAACGCAAAACGCCGAATGATTAGTCTTATACATTATTAAATAACATCTAATCATATTAAAATTTCATTTTATTACTCAATTCGTTTTATTTTAAGAATTATTATTTTCATTTATATTATTATTTTTAATTTTACTTTATTTTATTTTATTTTACTACTAATTTTATAAACTATAAAAAACATAAAAAAATAATCACAATATCATAATGTTCTGACAGCGTCGTATGTCGCTATTGTAATCTAATTTTCTGTAAAACATTTGAAGGGTTTAGTTAATAAATTACATTAAAAACCCAACCCAACCGTTCTCAACTCTACCCAACCCTATCCAACCCTACCATACCCAACACTTCGATATGAGTTTAATGATATACATGTTGATGTGGTCTTTAAAAAAATTCCCCACTCAAACTCCATAGAGGGCCGCTTATCGAGATCCCAATTTGTGTGCATCACATACCAACCTAAGTTCAATTTTATTTGTGTTGTGGTGGTGGGACACAGGGGCGGAGCCTATAAATGATAAGACACAGACTTGGGTTTTTATTATGATAATGATAATAGCGTTCAATTAGACTTCCAAAATTGAATTGAAATCTAAAAATGCACGTCATTCCAATTAAGCGCATGCCTTTAATTTCCATGAATATAATTCTGTTTACTTTTCTAGTAAAGTAATTTTAATATTCGATTTTGAGATAAACCAATTTGATTCCAGAAAGTTAACAAATTATAACTTATTAAATTAAAAATGAATTTTTTATCAATAACGCCCCTTAACAATATTACAATAAAATATCGATTTAACACTAAAGTTTTAGCATAAAAATCATATTTTTATAGAAATATTGATATAATTGTAATTTTACAATTATGCTCATGAGAGAGATTTTACTACTTATTATATAATTCGTTAACGCCTTAAAATTACAAAATTACTTTTTTCTTAACTTTCCAATCATTTTAAAAAATTTCTTTCTCATAAATTTCTATGTTAAATTCTCTACAAAATAGACACCACTTTTTATCGTCTGAGAGATTAGAAACGTATTGTAATTAATTTTTGAAATTTCGAGGCCCGAAAAAAATTCAAAATATTTTCATAAATTATTTTCATTGTCATATCTTTATTCGAAATATTTTTCTACTATTTATTAGATAATATTCATTTCATTTTTTCTTTCGGTTTACCCGCAAAAAAATTTTTGAAAACAGATTTTCAATCACAAAAATCTGCTCCACAAAATAGAATCACTCATTTTGGAAAAATTGGGGGCCAAAACTCTTAGATTATTGTTCGTACTTCTTTAAATATAAATGTTAATTATGAAAATTTTTCTTAACTTTTTTGAAATTTAATTCAAAGATAAAAAACTGAATAATTATTTATATACTGATAATTTCAATTTATTTATAGGAATTGATGCCGCAGAATATCCACTAGAATTATGTCAAATATACTTTAATCAAACCGAAAACGAGGATTACGGTAAAAAAGTTTTACCTACTGTACGATATTCTTACAATAAAATTTGCTAATCTTTATTATTACGCAAATGATAGGCTGTGGCGGTGGAGTATTGGCATTGGATGGAAGAACTGGACAACAATTATGGCGTCGCTATACTCCTCACGAGTTATTTGCCAGTAATTGCGGACTTGATATCAACGAAGACGGTATTAACGATTGCATATTAGGTGGTCGTATGGCTGTAAGCAAATGTGACGACTAATTCATTTCAGTTTTTACATTGAAAATATTTTCGATTTCAATTATCAATTTAGTCGCTATACGCGATCGATGGCGCGTCTGGCGATGTTATTTGGTTTGTGACGCCACCAGAAGAGAACTCTCCGATTTCAAAGACTTCCAATTTTTACACGCCTTTGTTTATTCCAAGAGATATTGATTCGGACGGAGTTCCAGATATTATAGGCAAGCAAATGCGTAACATTTAGTATTTATCTCAGTCTCACACTAAAATCTTAAATTTTGGATTTATTTATGGCTATTTTTACATTTTTTTAAACGGGGTTTTAATATTCATTCTATTGGTCAGAAATTTCAGAAATCAAATAAACTATAAAAAATTTAAAATTTTAATGATGAATCGAATTATTATGTAATTTACGAGCAAGAAGTGTGGTAATTAGGTATTAACGGTAATATTAATGGTTTAAATCATATATCACTTTGCAGTGATTCATGGCGGCGATCCGTTGAGGAAACCGAAGCAAAGAGTTCGCATTCCCGGACGATTAATAGTTATGTCAGCAAAAACAGGTACTTTTTCTCCCGATAATAGCGAACAAACACGGAATTTATGTTTATTTGATAATTGATATAAAGGTCAAATTTTTACGGCGAGTGAAGTGCCTGACAGAGCGGAGAGTTACTACTCGCCACAGAAGTTAACACATCCCGACGGAACTCTCTATATTTTATTTGGCAGCGGTGGTGAAACACACGCTGGTTCGCTGTTTGTTATTCCATTCGATGATCTCTTACGCGATAATATGAAAAACGCTCGAATTATTTACAAAGACTGCTGCAAAGGTGTTATGGTTCCGCCGGTTCTCATCGATATGAATGGTGACGGAACGTTGGATATTGTGATGTCACTGTTCAATTCGACAGTAATCGCGTTCAACGGTCTCACATTTAAAGTTATGTGGACAACACAATTCGCTGGCAGTGAAACTTATAGGTAATTAAATTTTATGGTTATTGTGGCTGAGAGACAGCAAAGAAAAAATGTTTGTGTGTTTCGCTCTTCAAACAGCTCTCCAGCAGTTGGACGTTTCACTAATGACACAATACCTGACTTTGCCGTACTTTATCAGTTTGGACCGGGTTTTCCTGTTTATTATCACACTCAGGTATTTCTAATTTATTGAGTTTTTTTGCATAGAGTGGTGGGAACGTCAGAGTATCTGGCAATAAATTTTTATTAACTTAAGTTAATAACTTTATTTTATAAATTTTCGTTTAGCTATCAATACTTGACGGAAGAAATGGCAATCGCTTATTAAAAAATAATGTAGATATGCTCATTGGCACTCAATCATCTCCCCTAACCATATCCACTTTAGCTGCAAATGATATTTTTTTATTTTGGTACTCAAGCTGCGAAACCAATGCAAACAATTCATCCTCGATTAATGATCTGAAAGCTCAAAAATTCAAGTTAGCGCCAGGTATTCATTATCGAAATCACAGTTTCAGTTCTGGTTTTATTGAATGCATTTCTATATTGAATATTGAAAAGAATATAAAAATATAGAATCGCGAAGAATATAACTTTTTTTAAAAAAATAACGGTTTATAACTTTATGTCCGATATTTAGGCACTACAGTACACGACAATTCTAGAGCGGATTTTTGCAAATTACGTTTTAATTCGACACTGTATACACAACTGAGAGCCATAAGTCCAACATTTACGACAGTACTATACGACTCCAGGGAACACCAGAATGAAGATTCTGGCATTAATTACACAAAAATAGCGTACAAATGGATCGAAGATCATATGCGCGTTCGCTCTAATGATTATTATGACAATAATGAGTTTAGCAATGCATTTTTAAATCAGAATAATCCTTCAAAATATCAGCAAAACGAGAACATTTATTACCAATCACTGCTGGGATTAAGTCCGCAAAGTAATAATTACAAAAATCGTTTTAAAAGACACGTGGGAGTGCACGACGGCGGCGGTGTTCAACGAGTTATATCAACTGGTAATTAAATTGCAACATATTTAACTTTTTTCGATATATGTTTTTATTTTACAAAACAACCGATGATTTAAGTTTGGTGTAAAATTTGTTTTATAAAGTTTTTGGTGTAATTTTAAATGAAGTGAAATTATAAACTGTTAATTGCAGGCACATTAGCGCCTCCCATATCAAACTCGTTGGACACAATCGACTTAATATTTACCACATACTGGTTTCCAGCGGCAAAAAATGTTCGCTTAATGTCAACCGAAATGGAGAATTGTATTTCTAATTATATGGCACCAGAAACGGAAAGTAGGTTACGGTTAGAGGACGAGACGTCAAAATATAAGCAATTAGATTACGATCACGACGCGTACGAGGAGACTGTCAGAGAGATTTGTGCCAAATTCACGAATCAAAAGAATTTGAAAGCGACTGATCACCGGAATCTAATTAGAGAAATGGGTTCAATGACTGTCTACAGAATAAATCTTCGATGCGTCTCGAATATGAATAGCAATCACCTGAAGAGCTCAATTAAAGAGTATAACGACCAATGGTGGCCCAGTTATCTCGGAAAACATGCCGATTGCGTCGCCAATGTTTAGTTTGCAAAAAATGTTAAGTTTGTGTTGCATTTTTTCTATATTCTATTTATTTCATTTTTCATCAATTTTTTTGGCAAATATTTGGTTTTCTGTGTTTTTAAGTTTTTGATGTTGAATCCTTATTTTTTTATTAGTTGTTGGTTTTTGACAAGTTTGTATATTAATTATGTACTTTATCATAACTCATTATGATTTAATAAATTAATATTTTTAAAAACATTTTCAAAAAGAATAGCTATACAGGTAAGCATTTCATCAAAAAATGTAAGTTAATTTTGAATTGAAAACCTCACCATTTAAAATCACCCGACACTTTTATTAACATAATATTTATGTTTAAGAATCGAAAAGTTTTTAATAATTTCAAAGTATGGGTAATTTTTGAGCTCACTTAATATATATGAAGGCGTGCTTATGGATTTGACAATGTCTGTCCATCCGTCTGTGTGCGCAGTCCTCTTAAGTCCAAGAAGTCTTATCACTTCCTTACTATATCTTAATACATTATAACATACAAGTTATAACTTATAACTTAATAGTTGTCACGTTAGAATATTAATATGAGTAAGAATGTGCTATAGTAAAAGTGGTTAAAATTATTTTTACACAATCCTAACAATACAACTATAAGTCACCTAAAGTAGTGAGCTATATTATGAATGTTCCGGTCTTGTTTTAATTGAAAATAATTTTAATATCCAATGAATTCTTTATGGCTATGCTTTAACCATTCCTATATTTAATTTATTATCGCCTGCACTGGTTGTATACTACACTTACAATAAGAGATATAAAAATAAAATTTTTTTAATGGTAAAAATATCATAATTTGAAATGAATTAATTTTAATATCTCAATAATAACTGTTCCTCCAAATAATTTTTTTATCAAAGGCGATAATACCCCTAAATAAGAACTTAAGTTAATAGAATGGTTCAGAAAAGTTAATAAACTAATTTCGAAGAGTTTCATGAAACTATAGAGAATATTGTGTGGAGCAAAGTACAAATCGAAATGAAAGGAAAAAATATGATATAAAAGTAATAAAACTTTTGATTTGACAAAACATAAAATAATGCGAAAATATACTACTGTAGAGACAGGAGACGAGCGAAAGTAAACGCGCATTAGTTTAAGACGCAATTGGATGGCAACATGTTTGGATAAGATCCGAACCATTTTGTCTGAAACTTATTATCTTCTTATATCAAAAGTTTCAATTGAGAACTACAATTTGCTATGAAATTATGTCATTTGTTGTTTCGCGAAAAGCGGTGTATTCAGTTGTATGTGTCAGTGATGTGGGACCAACTAATGTTGCGCTACACACCATCTTAACGTAAATGATCGTTACTGTACATCGAATGATGTTCACCTAAAATGGCAAACCATCTAAAGTGAACACTAGGCACTACTATTGCACCGCTGGGATACACTAAATAAAGAGGAGGCAGTTCTCTGTGTGTGTGAGAGATGCAAAATTATACTATTATGAGATTAGTTTTATACAAAACGAACAATTGTTTAGCGTGTATGTGTATGTGTTGTTGCTGTTTGTTTGTGCCATTTTATACTATTTTATTATTTTTCGATCGATTTTCTATTTTCTACTTAACTTCTACTTTAAATTGAATCTATGCGCTATTTTTCCAAATAATTTTTTTATTCATTTTTTTGTTGGTTCAATTAAGTGCTGATGATGTGTTGGAAATTTTTTATTTTAATCAATTTTCTTAATTTCTAGATAAATATGAAAAAAATTAATACAAATTAAATTAATGTTAGAAATAAAACTTTTAATTATTTCAGACATTTATTACTATTTTTTAATATTTTATAACCTAAAAAATAAGCAAATTGATTAAAATAAAAATGTTTGAAATAATTAAAAGTTTTATTTCATTATTTTAAAAATAATTAGAGAGTTTTCTTTAATCGGCAACTTTAAGCAACAAACTTCAAATATTGTTTGAAAATAACCAAAATATCCATTAACGTAATTTAAATTTTATCTGAAGTATACCTGGTTTTAATTATTCTAAGACCGTGAGTGGTGGCAGTGTTTATGGTGAAATTTAAGGCTATTTACTATAGACTTATAGTTTTAATCAGAAAGTTAAGTAAATTATCAAAAAGTGCAAAATCCTCATAATAAGTGCATATGTACTGTACTTTTTAGTACTTTTTTTCTCTGGGGATTAGCAATTAAGCAATCATTGCTTCCGTTATGGTCAAGAATTGTGCTTTGGATTATTGTGCGTTGATTCTAATATTTTAATTTTAAATCCTAAATTAAAATTAATTCTATATATAATTATTCCTAGTGACGATGAAAGGTTGTGCCGGAATTCTAGCATAAATCTGATTCTCAACCTGTTCTGTTAGAACCTCTATAATATTTTTTCATTTTTAAATTCGATATTGAGTGTTTGTACAATAAATTTTATTTTATAATTACATAATCTTATTGAATTTATTTATATGAGTGATATAAAGAAAATTTCTGATATTGATTAAATTATAATGAAAAAATTTGTAAAATTGGACTATTTTTCTGAAATTACATCCAACAAAGGTTATCAAAAATATTTTAAACCTTTTGCGACCTTATATTTTGGAAGTTCTAAAAGGTTCTCATTTAGAATTCGAACCGCGAATTTCAGATTCAGTAAGAACCTGTAACCCGAACCTCTTTCAAAATTCAGTACCTGAGCCCGAGTGTTAACTTGAGGTTCGGATTTAGGTTCAGGCTCCAGAGGTTCTGAGGCTCTAAGCCATCTTCATTAATTATTCCTCATTAAATAATGCGAGCCATTAAAATTAGAATATCGATGAAGATGAATAGAACTGATAAAAGGCGCTAATAAAATTGATAATAGCGATTTAAAAAAATTGTTTTCTTATTGGAACCACGATAATTGAAAAATCTTATTAAATAATCATTAAAAAATTATTTCTTAGTATTAAATTAACATTAAAATTTTAAAATTTTAAATCATTAATAAGAAGGGAATCAAAAAAATATGTTAACATTAATTATAATTTATCTGAACTAGAAATATTGAACTTCAAAAATTAAAATTTTTAAAAACACAGTCTCATCAAAACCTAGTGTTTATTCCGAGACAACAAAATTTTATAAAAAGAATAAACTTTTTAAAAGAAAATTTTTTAAATTTTTTTACGTTTATGAAATATCTTTGAAAGAGTAACGAAAGTTTGTTGAGTGAATTTGAGAACTAGAAGATATGATGAATTTATCAAATAAAATAAATTTATTTTGACATTTTTCAAATGTCTATAATACGAATTTAAACATATTAAACTTTTCTTTAGCTTTATTCTTCACAAATTAGAATTTTCTAATAAATTGATCGCAAAGAACTATTACTGTATATATATTGTAATAAATAAAATGTCTGGCAATGATATTTATGATAAGCATTTTCCTTCTTTTGAATATTCTCTTTGCTATAAGTTATGTCTTAGTTTTTGCATTTCACTTTAGTTTGTAATTTATCTGCTCTAATGTAAAACTTAATTTTAATATATCTAAATTTTATGTTTATTTTTGCTTAACAAAAAGACAAAAATAAAGGCCAATGATGATGGTTTGAGGTTTAGAATACTTAACAATGTGAACGTAATACTAACGTATATAACGTATAATTATTGCGAAGTGTCTGTCAACTACACTTTATACTTCAACTACACTGTAGCATTGATTGGTTCGGCAAATTTTTATTTGCGATTATCACACTTTAGTAAATAAACTATATTTTATTTGTATTTTTCGAGAAAAAAAAAACAATAAACATTTTGATTAGTTATTATACAATGGCAACATAGATACAATTACAAGTACAATTGAATCAAGTGTCTATCTATTTATTTTAACGTTTTTTTTGTTGTATTTTTAGCGTTCATTTATGTGTGTTCGAGAAACACACTAAGCACAACATTTATACTTCAGTGAAATTAAAAATATATTCCAAAGTAATTCAATATTAATTATTATAAGGACTAATTATAACCTTAAAAAACTATTGCAAAACTTGAATTTGTTTGCTAATAAATGTGGGTTTTATTATTGTTTTTTTTGTGTGCTAATATTATACGTATGTTAAACTAGACATAATATAATCCAGTTGAAGAATTCTAGACAGTTGGAGAATTTTTGAGCATAAATTTAGTTTTATTAATATTTAATAAATTTAATACAGTTAAAGACAATTCGAATAATAGGAATGAAGAGAATTTCGAACACTTTAAAAAATTAAATTCAACGTTATGTCTTAATTTTACAGTTCAAAACTAAAACAAATAAGTCTTAACAAATAAATAACTCTGAAAACTAATCTAATAGGTTTGAAATTTACAATAAAGCTAATATGAATTTTATTTGCTACTTTGATTCGCTAACTATAATTTGTTTGAAAAAACATTAATACTTTTTTTTGGGTTTAAGGAATAAGGAATAAGTCAAATATACTGGTTTTTTGTATCAATAATTTATAGTATCAAACGGTTGTGTCCGCTTATTCTGCATTGCTATTCAAAGAAGGAAATGGAAATCTGACGGCAATAGTTATTTAGTAATACTGGCAGATTAGTCTTAGCAAATTAATATAAATGGCAAATTTATAATCTAGTTTGAAAAATTATTTCAAGCCAAGATTTATGAGTAGTGAATTTTAACTTATGGATGAAAACGTCAAATGCTTAAATAATTAAAAAAAATTATTTATTTATCCGTAGAATAATGTTTTAGTTTCGCGCATAAATTTAAATGAGTTTAAAAAAGAGTTTATGAATTTTTAATTTTATTTAATTATATTTATAAGGCTAGAGTTGCGTATTCACGAAATGATAATTACTGTACTCTGTTTTTTCTTCCAACAACACAACTCTGGCACATATTTTATTTATCAAAAGAGATGTGTGCTGTTTTTTTCTCTTCGGGTTTAAGCAAAAAATAAAAACACGAGTCACAGACTCTTAAAATAAAAAAATAGATTAGAAATGATACGAAAGCAGTGTATATAAAGATTTTATGTGTAATATTATTATCATATAGTTTCCATCAGCAGAAAGAAATTCAAATATATTTAGAGATTGAATGAGAAGTAAATTTGCTAATTTGTATTCAAGTGCGCAACTCTGTCATACTTATTATGACGTTCATCACAAAAGATGATGATTATGATGATGATGGCAATGATGTGCCAGAGAATGGCATAGACTTTAATCTTTATATATATGAAAAGGAAAGCCAAACTGAGCTCAATAACTCAGCGTTATGGTCTTGATTTGTGACACTGGATAGGGATAGGATAGCATAGGAAACGCATAGGATAGCTATCGCTATTACAGTACTAACGTTAGCTATAGTTGCGTACTGTGGTATGACTGCTGCAACTCTGCAACTCTGCAACTGCATCGCACTGTACTGCCATGTACTGCACTGTACTGCACTGTAGTGAGTTGTGCCTTTGCGGCAACTCAACCATTATATAACTTATATACTTTATACTGTATAAGTTGATATGCGTAAACTAAGTGCGTATCGATCGGGCAACTGAGCTCTAACATCATTGTGAGTGACAAGTTGACGGATGCCATCGTTGCCAATATTCGTAGACCAGGATTTACAGAAATGCCATTTCTCCATGTAGTTTATGAGAAAGACTTAGCGCAATGCTATTTGGCTTCAATGTTTAGATATAGCGTAGAATAAAATCTTGGAGGCATTATATACCTCTTTGTGATGAATAGAGCAACCATTAGTGCAAACACTACCTCCCTATAAAAGCTTAGTCTGCAAATAAAAATTTAAAACTTTGGTGACTCCAGAAAAGACAATATAAATCATTTTGAGTAAACCTCGATTCGGCCATAAGGCCATAACCATAAAGAATGAAAAAAATAGTTGCGCGAAGTAGTGTCACAACTATTGAAAGCCATTTGCATTATAAACTTTTTTTGACATTTTTGTGCAGTTAGTGTTGTGCAGTGTGCAGTAGAAAATGATACTTTGCTCTACTATACTGATACTGTACTGTAATGTGTGTATGTATGTGTGCACAGTTTAATGTGCATCACATCTCATCACTTCTCTCTATACTTTGATATGACATATTCAGATGTTGTTGCCAACGCAACACACTATAACACGCTATAACTTTTGTGCCACTATTTATTGCCTGACTCTTTTAATGAGCATAACAAATGGATATTATCAGTCTCAGCAGGACTATCAATCGTCAAACTCTACGCTGACATCTAAAATGCACGAATCAAGTCTCAAGCAGACACAAGATTTGTGGTTATTGCTATTACTTTTACGATTATATTACACGCGTCAATATATTGGCACTTTTCTTGCCCAATGATCACAACCAAAACGAAAAATATAACAGCAAACTTGACGTCTGATATCACTAATAATAATAGCTATTCATTAAATATATACTACAAATCAATACCATTACCATTTAAAGTAAAAAAAACTATTTCATCCCTTCAATCAATCCGATGATGATATGTTTTTTACTGCCTCTCCAAACATTCATCACTCTTTCAGATGTCTGCACACATCTCATTGTTTTGTTCAGAGAATTAGTTTTGAGAGAAAAGGTGTTATTTATACAGCACATCAAAACGCATTAAAAAACTTTTTTCTTTCTTTCTTGTTTTCTGTCTGTTATTTTTATGATTTAGTTTTCGACGGCCTATGGTATGAGGTCAGCTACAGTCACAGCTCACACACTACTCTGCTATACATTTATGAAAATGTATCTGCACTAATATTACCGCATATAAAAGTCCATTTTTCACATTATAAAGCGCTCGTAAAACTTTAACATAGCGGCAGAAGAGTAGTATCGGACAGCGCATCATAATCATTATTTATCCCTTAAAATAATAAGTTAGTAGACATGTGTAACGTCTCTGGTAATGTTGTCGACACTAGTAATGTTTTTGAATGGACATGTAAAAAGCATAACCTCATAAAATCTGGTATCACAGATTTTTTTTGTCTCCTAACTTGTTAAATATATGTTACCTTTCATAAATGACTATCCCTTTTCAAATTAATAACTTGCATGTTGTGTGTGTTTTTTTTTATAAGAAATGATATGATATATAATGATTGCATCGTATAACTTATGTGTGCGCTAAGTTTTTCTTATTTTATTTTTCAATATTAGATGGCATTATATGTTGGAGAAAACTCGCAAAGTTTGAGTTTTATCTTATGCTAAGTTATTATAAGTGTACAACAGTTTTCGCATAGTTTGAATTTTATATTTCGATATTTTTTATTATTTTATTTTATTTTTATTTTTTGTTTGTTTTCACTTTTCTTTTCGAAAAAAAATTTTGCGCAACAGAATGGTATCGAACGCACACATCATGTAAAAAAATTAAATTTTTTAGCAGCGCATTATAATATTCTGTATGCAAAATGCAAAACTGAACCAAACAGAAAAAAATTCTTTAAAAAATATGCTTGTGTTGTTTCATTTCAAATTTTTGTTTACCTTATTTTTACATTTTCTACACATTTTTGAAATAAAGAGGTAACCTTGTATTTTTTATTTGTGGTTTAACATTCAAAACAAAATTTTTTCAACTTAATAATTTAACATTTAGGTGATTCACTTCAGACGTGTAATATGTTAAAGCTTTTTTTTCACGTGTGGATGATTGTGTTTGAATATAAATAGTTAATTGAAAAAAAATATCCGAACATTCATTCTTTCATGTGATATCACAATAACAGTCATTCCATGCATTTAACTAATGACACGTATTTTTGCATTTTAATTTTACATAAACATTTTCACTATTAATAACCTATTTTTTTCTGGTTGTGTGACGATAACTATTATGAATAATAGAGTATTTTTTGTACATTAATAATAATTCAATACAAAGATTAATATTTTCCTATTTTTTACGATATTCTCCGGTAATATTTATTTTATATAAAAAACTAACTTACAATTTTAAAGTCAAATGACGATTATAAGTCTTATTCAAAGATTTACATTTAAAATTTTTTATTTATAAAATTAATGTGATAGTTATAGTGTTGTATTTTATAACACAATTGTATTTCTTATTTCTAGAATCCACTACTACTTGTCTGCATTTAAATATTTTTTTAGACATTACATTATTTCAACTTTTTATTTCTTTTCAGTCTTCATGAGTTATTATAATTACATTTTTGTCTCTATTTTCCTTAATTTCATAGTATTTTGTACTAAAAAATATGAATTACTTTGTTTTTTTAAATAATGTGGAAATAGTTAATTGTGTTATGGATTTAGCGATCCATATTTCAATAACAATTATTTAAAATAACAAGTTTTCTTATTACCCAATTTATCGTGAAAAAAGTTATTTTAAAATTAACTTTGTATTATTTCTTTAAAAATAACAGAGAAAAAAATATATTAATTATTAAATACGCGTGATGTGCGCGCGAGTAAAAATTTATCAAAAAAAAACTTTAAAATTATGCAGTATTTAATTTAGGCTATTCTAATAAAATACATCGCATGACTTGGTTGTTACTGTAATCATTTTTTCGCCCGTGTTTTAAGGCTAATGCACGTTTTAAAGCAAATATATGCGCGATAAATAAATAAACAAAGCAAAACATCGCTCAATCTAGTTATATTAATACTGTTAATAATTTTAATCTAATTCGTATTTGTATTCATTTATTTGAGTCATGGTTAGAAAAATTAAAAATCACATTAATAAAATTTTAATAAATATTGCTCGAAGCCATAGATTAATATTTAATTCGATTTATCTTAACAAAGCATTTTTATCATTGAACAGTTTTAAAATAAAGTATTTTACTATGTATTTGTTACGTTTAATTTAACATGTATTAACTTAGATTTATCGAAATTTATTCGCTTATAAGTGGGTGCACCGCCAGCCTAACAGACCTCCCAGAGAAATCTTATGTCAACATTTTGCTTTAAGCGAAGGAATATCACAAAATCAACACAACTCGACCGCAATATAACAATAAAAATTAAAACATATATCAATTATTTTTTCCATTAAAAAAATTATTCAAAATTTTGATTTTAAAAATGGTTGAATTAGAGGTAAATTTTGGGCTATAGTTAGGTTATAGAATTTTTAGATTCGTACTGTAACGAAGACTATTCTACTTTTATAACGTTTTATATAATTGTGAATTTTAAATTTTAAAAAGTTAAAACAGTTTAATTGTAGTTAATATATAAAAATCAGATAAAACTATTAGCGTAACTTTAAATCTAAATTTCTATGGCTCCTGAAACAGGTGTCCTAAATGGTTGTCAGATCCTTGAAATTTTACTTAAGCGAAATTCATGTGCGCGAAAGTTTTAAATTGTATGGCTTGTACGTAAGTTATCGATTATTAGCATATTAATTTTAAAGTAATCTTATTCAAAAATCTTCGAATATGAAATGTAAAACATGAGTTATGAATGCTTAAATGAACTTATAATTCTGGATTTAATATATTAACATCATTATTATCTGTACTTTATTTATTATTCTCAAATAGCTTCGCTTTCATGCCAGCAGCTATTAAGTCATTCGCTTTTGCGCTGAGTAACCAATTTCAATAGTAATTATGTTCTTTCATAGACGAAATAATATTTGTCATTTATATACATATGGATCGAAAATAAAAGCAATAATAACATTACCACACTAATAAAACCAATAATATTTATTTTATTGTTAGAATATAATTTTCTTTTAGAATAATTAAAATTCATACAACGAAATAAAAAAAAGTCTCTAATCGCACAATTTTTATTCTAACTTTCAATTTATTAAATTTTTTTAAAAGTAAAGTTGTTTTTTAATAAGCAGTATTTCAATTGATGCGCATTTATTAAAATTTTAAATTATTTTAAAAAATGAATGCGTATTATGTGTGCATGAATTATTAGCATCATTATCGTAAGTTATGTGTAATATTCGACACACTTAATAATAATAATGGTAAAGAAAGAAAGAAAGAAATGCTAAATAAGTTTTTAATTTCTTTATTAACAAGTTATTTAATAAAATGCAAATATAAAGGCAATATTAATGCGTTAATAAGTTTACATACGAAATTAATTTAGCGTTTGCATACGATAACGTTTTTTAATGAAGGTAAAGCAGGTGTAGAAACAGAATATAATTATAGACACACATAACATAATATAAAATTTATATTCATTTTTATCGTCATTCGTCATATAAAAAGTCATTGAATGGTCTCACACCTGCATTTGATGCAATCCATCATCTCGTCATTCATGGAGATTCGTCACGAAATGCCAAATTGTTTTTCACATAAATTATTATTTTTGACTCTCGCATCTGCGTCTCAACGCATTAATAAATGCCACATAAAAATAATACTTACTGTTGTTTTGATCGGGTATCACATGAAAGAGAGAGAGAGAGAGAGAGAGAGAGAGAGAGACTCGCAGTTTAATGAGAATGTCAGGAAATTTTGAATTTACTGCTCAACTAAAAATGCAAAAACAAAAATGGAAAATAAGAAACGAAAAAAATTTATCGTTTTTTGCGTTAAAAGGATATGAAATTGATATATAAACGAGATATTTGTTTTGTAATTTCTAAAAAATTATTTACATTAAGATATACTCCTCGTCAGGTAGAAAAATGTTAATACAACAACTATTAATAATAATTAAGAAAAAATTTCCAATTAAAAACTTTAACTCTCAAAATGATATGTTCATTTTCTTGAGCATATAAGCTTGAATTATGAGTTTTTAGTTAACAATTTTGATTTTTTGTGTTCAAAAAACTTAAGCTTATATGTTTCGAGACGTGTCTTTCCATCAATCTCTGAGAAAATGAAATAAAAAAGATATGAGACATTTGAAAGAAGGATAAAAGTTTAAAAGATAAAGTATTAGCAGCAGAATGGTTGGAAAAATTATTAAAATAAATAAAGAATTCAGCAAAAATCATAATTTTTGTTTTGACTATAAAAAGAGTATTGGATTTTCATTTGGGTGTTCAGCTGAAAAATTCCTAACTTCAGCTGAAAGTGGCACTAGTTTTTTTTTCATTGTAAACGCAATTTATAAATACCATAATTTCTCTAGAAAAGAAAAAGTAAGTTTTCTGAATATTCAGGATATGACTAATAAACTATTACATTAACATAATAGTAATAATAACATATTGCTAGTATTAGTCATGTGGTAATAATTGTCAATACTATATTTCAGATATTAATCGCTGAATTTTATCTTACGGTTTTGGCTGACAATAATCAATATATTTGTTTTTGTTTCCAATGTTTAATGAAAAAAATTTAAGAAATAAAAACAACATAAAAATAAAGTTAAGAATAGTAATTCGTTGCTAAAAATACAAATATTGTGAAAATAATTTAAATAATATTCAATTAAATAAATATATAATTATTATATTAGCATTTTTTGATATTTGCTTAATATCATACTTAATATTTAAAGAAACGAAACTACAACCGATAAAAAGCAAAATGAATAAAAAACAAAAAAATTCACGTCAGTGTTGTGCCAAGTATTCGAGGCTTAACCTTAAGAAAAAATGATGAATAATTAAAAATAACATTTTGATTGATTTAATAAAGAAATATTTGATTGCATTAGCATTTAATGTTTTCATGAAAAAACATTTAAAATATGCACACCTTTGCGAGAGAGAGAGAGAGAGAGAGTGGGAAACGCTTTTATTTATTATTATTTATTGAATCAAAAAATAAATGAATGCTGTTTTGAGCCAAGCAATAATAATTAGAAAGATAGTTAATGAGCTAATTGTGAAATCTATTATATTTGACATCGCAATGGTCATTGCATGTATCCTTCACGCTTCACCGATCTATTCAAAGATCTGCTGTGCGCACACAATCATGCAAAATGGAAAAAAAACTTGAATATAATTAGTTCCCTAATTTGAATAAAAGTTATAATTCATTTAAATTATCACAGACACACACACACACATACACACAGTGTGCTGTTATAAAAATTGGAAATAAATAATATTTAGTTCACTCTTTCGCATTTTCTCCGTAACTAATAAACAGAAATTCAGAGTCGAGAGAAAATAGGAATTATCGAAAAAAGGGGGGAAATGGTTAATGTCTAATGCCTTTGTGTATGTGTCTGTCCAGAAGAATCATTCGTCATTTGAGTCATTATTATTATTATTGTACAGAAAAAGTATTGGCCAATGCATCGCATTTCGCGACTGGAAATGGCTGTGAGTTTGGAAGAGTGCGTTCAGAAGCTATCAATCAAATGTGACACTCAAACCTGCATGCATTCACCAGGCAATAGTGGATTCTGTTTGGAAGGGGATCGCTCTCTAATTGAAAATCACTACAGATAATCACAAATAAATATATATTTATGGAAAATGCCAGACAAAAGTCAGACCATAAGTGATTCGTTGATCGCATATTTTCTATTGAATAAATTTTCTCTCATTTAGAGTTTTTCTTTTTCTCTCCTATTCATTCCAATTGTATTACACACTATTCCTCACCACTTTTGCACACATTTGAATGCTTTTGTCAGTTTTTCGAATTAAATTGTGTGCGTGTTTCTGATTAGAATTATTGTCGAAAAATTTACATTAACGAGCAAAATGTAGTCGAAAAAAAAAACAATTTTTGATAATAAATTTGTTTGAATTAATTATTTGTGCGCAAAATTATAATGCATACATATTATGATAGTTATGCGCACAGAATTTTAAATAGTTATTTTTAAAATGATATTCTTGTATATAGTTTATTAAGTTATTAAAGTTTTCTCTAATTAAAAGTATTAATACACAACGTATACAAATAGTATCATTTTAAATGAATAATTAGCATAATTTCAACCATTAATAAACACTTTCTTGTTTTAGAGACAGTTTTATAATGTAATTAATATTTAGGAAAACATATATTTTGCTAGTTTTTTTCCGAAAAATGAAATTTTGCATTAAAATATCTTTAATCTAACTCATAATAAGACTCAATTAACTTGATTTTTTTTATTTACAGATAATTATTGATAAATAATTAAAACATTTTACAGTATATTAAATATTTCAATCGATTGTTCAGAAATTTTTAAATACATTGATAATAGTAGTGCAAGTTTGTTGAATCGGCTCTACCCTTGTGTTGAAATATTAACATAAGAAAAAACATATGCATTTACATGTAATATATGTAAATTAGTGTAATTCCTGGTTATGTTATGTTAAAATAAAACTAATAATAATTGAGGTGAGAATCAAGAGAAGGGGTAACTTTATACGAAGTAAAACAACAAACATGTTTGGTATATATATTATATGATTTCTATAACTTTAGGGCAATATTTACCGGTTTCAAAAAAAAGCATTGCAATAATGGAGATTATTTTATTCTTATTTCACATTTTCTTTAATTAGTATTAGCTAAAATAAATTAAATCTAAACAAAGATAAATTGATGATAAGCTTGAATAACTGCTGAACTAAATAAATATTTAGATTTTTTAATTTCTCCTTTTCTCCTAATCAATCGTAAGTTCTTCTCGCAATCAATGGTTGCTTAGAAAAATAGCTATTAATTTATTGCTGTTTTATTTTTTGAAAGTTTAAAATCTTTTAGTTTTTATTAATTAATTGTTTTCATTAAAAATAATTTTATATAAATAGTGCTTTCATTTTTAAAAAAAGAATGCTTTTTATACATTTCCTGTCTCTCTGTTCGTAATTAATAAGGGCTTGAAAATCGTTAATTAACTATTTGTTAAATTCACTTTTAAACATATTCTAATGTGAAATATAT
>JAQIVF010000290.1:0-25909 GCA_034698365.1 Steganacarus magnus
AAATCAAATTTTTTAAATATTTTATTTAAATTAAACAATTTTTAGTATATTATAAAACAATTTATAAATAGATAAATAATAAATACACTTAACTCAAGAATAGTATTTTAATATTATTTACATTTTTAATTCAAAAAAATATAATTTTTATTTATTAATTTTTAGTATATTACAATACAATATAAAATTATACAAGCAAAGCATTTAATATAATCTTAACATCTGAAACATTTATTAAATTTCTAATTTAATTGTGATTTTAAAAACTTTAATTTAAGTTCTTGTTAGTAAACAAAACTATTTTATGTAGTAAATATTCTAAAATCAAAGTACTTAAAAATTGACTTGTTATAATGTAAAAATTAAAATTTATTTTATTTTATTTAATCATTCATAAAGATTAAGAAAATAAAGGAATGCTTTATGAAGAAATAATATCATGTTTAAAACAAAACTTTAATGTTGAAAAAATTAATTCATTGGAAAAAATCTTATTGAATAATTACAACATTTTCGATAAAACAACTTATTTAACAAAGGCAAATATAATTGCTGTTAACGATAGTCAACTTTTAATTTTGCTTAGATTATTATCTATTATGTGCAAAATAGAAAATATTCCTAAAAAATATAAGTTTTATAATTTTATTTGGTTGAAAAATGAGTACTTATTACCATTTGGATTTTCAATTTTTAATAAAGATTTTGCAAAATATTTAAATGAAGAATATAAGCTGAATATCAGTTTTTACGAAATGAATTTACCTCCTACAAAATATTATCCAGAAATGTGTAGATTATTATGGAACATTAATAATGAAAGAAATTTTTTAATTATCGCTTTGCAGTCAACTGAAAAACCAATGAATTTTATGTATCAATTAGATAATTCAGATAGTATAAAAACAAATGGCACACTTTATTTTTATAATAACGTAAAATTAAATGCTACTTTTTCACAATTTAATCTAAAGTTATCTAAAAATTACAATAACAATTGTTTCTCAGGAGAATCAAGTTATGAATCTAAAGTAAACAATGAGAGATATTTATGTGGGGGAACAACTGATTTAAAGATAGGTTCGGCTGTTTCAACATATTCATTGGAAAATATTTTTAGAAAATCTTACTTTTTAATGGATAAGCCAAATCATTGTTTATTGCTTTTAGTGAGTCCATTAAATCAGAATGAAATTCGTACTGTGATAATCAGTTTCATTGAAAAAAAACAATGTGAATTTAATAATAATAAAATATATATTGATGAATTTAATTTGGGTGTGTTTGTTTTAAACGATAACGAAAATAAAACAAATATAATAAACTATATAGATTCATATCTTTTTTATACTGAAATAAATTATTACCAAGTTAAGAAAAAAAATATTGTGAGAAATTTTGTAACGTTTGATTTTTTTGAAGAAACGCCTGATATCAGTTACACATTTGTTAGTTTTATAATCGTTCTTAAAACAGGAGTTAAAAATAATAAATCTGATATAAATGTTTCTTTAAACGAAGATTTATTATATGAGTATTTTAGCGAGCCAATAAAAATAAATAATGAAGTTTCTTGTTTAACCTATAAAATTTATTCTATAAACAATATTCAATTAATAAGTGATATTATTATTAATAAAAAGACATTAACCTTTAAAATATTTTCAAATAATAAATACAAATTAGAATCCTGTGACTTAATCTTCTCAAATGAAAAAATTTTGAAGCTTGATTGGTATAAACAAAAAACCTTTTTTATTGCTCCAACGAATAAATTTATCAAAATTTTTTATTATTTCGACCAAGTTTCCTATCAAGAATTTGATAACTTTCTGAGAAATAAAATTTTGAAAAATTATAAAATTGTTCATACAAAAAATTTTTTCTATTATGAAGATTTGACAACAAAAAACTTTTTTCAAGTAACTTATAATAACTCTAAAAATCAATTGTTTAAAATTGAAACAATTACAACAATTAACGATATAGCTACTATTTTAATTGGGAAATATAATAATAATAACACTTATATTAATGTTAGCACGAATTCTTTTTTTGATTTAAAAGTTAAAATTAAACATATGTCAATTTCTCTGCATAATTCTAAAAATAAGGTATTTACAATTAAAAATTTTGTTTTAAATATGAATTTTAATATTATAATTTTCTTTATATTTTTGTTTTTACTTTTATTCTACAATTTGTTTATGTTTAATTTAATAAGGTTAAACAAAGTTACAAAATAAAGCTAGTCGATTTAATCTAAAATAAAGCTTTAGAAAATTTTTACATTTAGACTTAGGGAAGTTATAATATATTTAATAAATTAATAAAAACTACAAAAAAATACTTTTGTCTTTTAATCTGTTTAATTTTTTTTATATCTGTATTACAATTTGAAATTATAATATTATCTCTAATTATATTGCTATATCTAATTATTTTTTCAAATTATTTTATTGACTAAAATTAAATAAATAATTACTTTAAAATATACTGTTTAAAATGTCCACATATTTAAAATTTTATTTTATTTTTTAAATTCAGTTTCTTCGTTTTTATTACGCAACAATCATAAATATAATTAGATATATTATTATACTAATCATTTGTTAATATTAATAAAAATATAAATATGATCATATACTAATTATTTATATACTTATTTAAAACCATTATGTTCTCAAAAATTACGCAATTTTAAATGTTTGGTTAAGAAAAAACTATTAATATTTAGTTGATATGGTCTTATAAATTTCTTAGAAACATTTTTTTTCTGTAATTTATACTTAATAAAAAACTAGAAAAATTCTATTAAATTATAAAATTTTATAATACGTAATTAATTATTTAAATCTTTATTTAAACTGAGTTAACAAAATTAAAATTTTTTGTTTATTTAACAAATAATTATAATTTAAAGATTATTGATATTTTTATAAAGTTTAAAATCAATTCTAAATTTTTTATATTAAATTTAATTAAATAAAATAAATTAAATTAATGTTATAATTTGAAATATTTCCTGTTTTAAACAAAATTAAAGTTTATCTCTCTCTCTCTATTCTAAGTATTTTTATTCTGCTATTTTCACAATTTCTCTATGTTCCATAACGCGATCTTATTCTATATACTTTAGTATTCTTTTTCTCACCACTCTGATAAAAACAAACTCTACCTCAGTCTGATTTTTTCTCTATGTTTCTGCGTATCTATGTCTTTTTCTCTGTTTGTATCCCTCTTTTTTTTCATTCTCTCTCTCTTCATACATTTTTATTCTTTTTTTATTTTTCTATCTCTTTCTTCCTATTCTTTTTCCTTCCCCTCCCTCCCTCTCTCTCATTTAATGTTTATTTTTTTGCAATAAATTTGAGTTTGCAATGCTAGCATATATATATATATATATATATCTATAAAAATATTCGCACTCATTCAAAATAGTTTTTTATTTTAGATAAATCTTAACTTTATATATCTATAATATAGCTATTATTAATGATAAACTTTTTCTTATAATTCAAAAAACCACAAAAAAATTTATACACAACTTTTATTTTCCATGTTTTACCTTAAAACCTCTCTTTTATCCTCAGTTTTAATAACGTCGGCTAAATATAAACAGTTTACTATTATTTATATTATTACCTAAATTTAATATTCATTTTTAGATAAAAAACAATTACCTTTTCCTCTAAATTGTGTTTTAATTTATTATTTATTATCAAATTAAAAAAAATATTGTTGATATTTTTTGTTTTTTTTACATATAATTTTAAGTTTAGTTTTTATCGTTTTTATTTAAAGTTAAATGAAAAAAAATTATAAATATTAACAATTTTATTATTAGATAAATATTTTCTTATTTCAACGATATTCCTCAATTTTCTAAATAGAACAGAGCATATAACTTTTCTATATTATTTTTTCGTTAATTAATAGTAAAGCTTCAATAATTTCAAATCTCATGGTGTATCACTTTCTTTATATTTTAATATGTACAAAATTTTAAAAAACTTTTTATTAATCTAGTGATTCCGTCATATCTTGTAAACCAAGAATAGACACATAGGCCATTTACTTATATAGAAAATTTCCTGTTTGTAAGTATATTATAGTTCACTTTAAAAAGTATTTTCCTTTTTATAAACTAAAGACAAGGGAATTTTAAAAAATATTTTAATATACTGAGTAATTCATTTTATTGGGTTTCTCCATGGGATTTTAATGTGATTTAATTAATTGGTTTTTCTAATATAGTACAACTTTTATAAACCATTTGATAATATTTAATAAATTTCATAAATCATTTGTAAATACTATAAACAAATTATGTAAAATATTACATTAAGTGAAAAAAGCTATTTAAAATTTTTTTTAAATATATATAGTATAACTAAAAATTTAATTTAATTTTAAGCTTGAAATAAGTTAAATTAAATTCCATTAAAAAAAATTAAATGAATTTTGTTTTTAAAGAATTTTTATATTTAGTAAGTTAAATTAAAACTTGCTATATAAAAATTAAAAAAAATACATTTTAAAATAAAAATAAGTTTTAATAAAAATTTTAAAAGATTATTAAAAATAAAAAACCAAGTAAAAAATGTATAAAAAAAATTCTGAAACAATAGAATAAAATAAAATAGAAAAAACTAAATATTGAAAAAATAGAAGAGATAAAAAACTAAATTGATTGAAAAAAATAATAATTAGTTGTTTATAAAATTTTTTTTATTATATTAAGATTTTAGTATAAACAATATCAGATTTAACTGATTAGATATATTGTTATAATATAAGTGTTATTATATTAATTATAAATTAAACACAAAAAGAAAAAATTCTTAATTAACAATTTTTATTGTTAATTTTTTTAATAAATTGAAATAAATGTTTCGTTTTTTATTTAAAAAATATACTACTTTAAAATTAAGAATAAAATTTAATAGTTTTTTTTTCTTAATTTGTTAATTTTTATTTAATTTAATAACACTTCATAAATCAATTCTTTTCCAGTTTTATTTAAAATATGAATTGCAATTTTATAAATTGCAAGTTGGACATTTTCTTTTAAACCAGTTATTCTAAATATAGTATCTGAATCATGTTGTGGAGAAATGATAGAAGTCTTCGTTTCATTTTGAATTTTTAAAATATTAGAACCTTTTGAACCAACAATAAGTCCAATAAGTCGAAATGGTACTTTTATAATTGTTGTTACATATCCAAAAATGTAGAAAATATTTTTATATTCATTTTTGTCTTCTGAAATTTTTTCAATAAATTCTAATACTAAAAGAATATCCTTAAGTGTATTTTCTACTTCATATTTACGCCCATTTATCCTGTATACTGGTTCTTCATTATCATAAGGAAATTCAATATATGTATTTCTTTTTTCAGTTATGTTTTTCAAATATTTAGCAAGTTTCGATAAACTAAATGAAGGAATATTTATACATATTGTAATGAAATTGTTCGGATGTACTGGATTATTTTTGGTTTCCATATTAAAAAACTTGAAATTAAATACATAAAAATATATTTAAATTTATTAATTTAAAATAAACAGACAATCTTAATATTAAAAAGTTTTAAAATAGTATTTTTAAATAACTTACTTTAATTAAATTTATTAAGTAGTTTATTCAATAATTTAAAATTTAAAATAATATTACAAAAAAAATATAAATTTGTTATATTACTTTTATATTTTGAACAACTATTAATTTTTATTTTAATGATGTATTTAGATCTTAAATTAAAAAAATAATAAACGATTTAATAATCAAAAACTTTTTTTATTTAATAAAATTACATAATAACATTTTATCAAAGTTTTTTATAAATGACTTTTTTTTAAATAGCAGTACCTTTAAATAGTTAAATATCTAAATAAAATGCCTATCTTCTAACTATAAAATAATTTAACCATGTGTTTTAATTAAAAAATATCATCTCTAATCGGTATCCAGTCACATAAGCGAAAGACACGAGCGCTACTGACACGAAAGCAAAAATAGAAAAATACGCTATAGTTATGTGTGCGTAATTTATATAAGTTGTTGTGACATGGAGTGTAAAATATGTAAGTGGCGTAGAGTATTGTTTAAAGTCTAATATATTGTGGCGTGGAGTTTTGTGTATTCCATATGTGTACAAAAAACTCCATGCCACAATATAATAGAATATAAATATATTGTACTCCACGCCACAATATTTAAACTTTTTAGAACATAAATATCGTATTAGTTAAATTTAAAGATTTCACTTATTTTTCGCTCTTATGTCAGTAGCTTTCATGTCAATCGCTCTCAAATTTTTCGCTCTCATGACAGTGTTTTTTTCGCTTTCGTGTCAGTAGCGCTCATGTCTTTCGCTTATGTGCCGGGTAACCGTATGTACAACAGGAGAGGAAACAAAACTATGCCAAGAATTAGCGTTCATTACAAATGATTGAGTGTAATAGAAAAAAATAGTAATTTTCTTTCTCTGTGCGAGAATAACAACATTTCCGCCGAAGATTCGTTCGAATTCAATACATATAAATTTTTAAGGGCGCTCTACACCTATTAAAAACGGCCGTATAATAACTTTATTCAATATATTGAATTTATAAATCAATTGAAAAGCGCATACAGCCGTACCATTGTATGATAAATTGTAAATATAAGCAAAAATGGTATTAAAGTGTATCAAATTTAGATTAAGTCTTATATATATATATAGTGCACACACACACTGTTCGCGAAGAATGCACACCAGTAAACAATTTTAAAGTGTTTTCCGCTTTGAAAAATTGAATGTCGAGAATGTTTTGGAAGCATATTGTGAGCGCAATACTTCATATAAAACTTGAAAAGTTAGCAGTAGTAGTAGTGGATGCTGTGTGCGAGAGGATATGATGAGATGTGATGCAATGTGATGCTGTTATTTTTTTCTCTCTCTCTCTGCTTATAGCGGAAATCAATAGCGGAGAAAATATACTTTACAGATATGAACGATTCACTGCAGCGAATAAATGTGAATCACACGCTTGATTTTATAACAAAAGCAAAAAGAGTTCAACAGTGAGAGCAAAAGACTTTCGATGATGATAGTAGTCGCTGATATATCAAAACGATGACACCAACGAACCATCGAAAAAGATTTTGACGCGCGCTTCGCAAACAGCGAACAACTATTATTTTAGCTTTTCTTTATGGCGGAAAAACTATATATATATATATATTTTCGGTTATAGTTTAGGAGTCTAGACTAAATAAGCATTGAATTTAATAAGTTGTGTCTATGCTTTTGCTTTTTCTTCTGCTTTCTTTCTTTTTCTCTCTTTCTCTCTCTTTCTGCTTCAAACAATTTGAAAACGTATAGATAAAACAAATTAAATTTTATATGACATCTTGTGTTAGAACGCGAAAAAGCATTTTATATGTTAATAATAATACTGAAAAATGAATTGTGTGATTAAATTAAATTTTAAAATATAACAAATTTATTTACTCTTTTTTCGCGAAGAGAGATAATTTTAATTATTTTGAACTGAAATTTTCGGTTTTTGAAAAATGTTATAGTTTTCTGAAATATACAAAGAATTAAAATAAAAATACGGAAACCTTTGAAATTTGAAAATGACTAAAACTGCATATAAATTTAATCATAATAATTAAAAATAATCGATAATAGTGTAGATAAATGAGATCTTCATTCGTTGGAAACCAGTAATTTAGACATTTATCGAAACAAGTCGCTGCAGGGTTTTGCAATCATTTCAAAAACCTTGTAATATTATTTCTAATAATAATTAAAAATATATATAAGTTTTAAAATAAATCGAATATCAATAATTACACACAAAAAAAAACTTTTAAAGCAATGAAAATGTATTGATAATATGCAGACATATTAATCTTACACTGGAGGTAACACTTGATGGGCAAGATTAGGGTATGAAACGAAAAACTCTGAAATTTCCACAAACACTTTTAACACAAACAGCTTATAAAAAAATACTATCAATTGGCACTCTTGCGCGAACGACAATTTAAATATTTAAAAAAATAGCATAAACAAACTCCAGTAAAAAAAAGATTCTATTCAGCGAAGTGTTTAGCGGTTTAACGCGGTGTAACGATTTCTTTATTCAAAATTTTATTTCCTCCTTTCGCACAATGAGTATATATTAAAATTTGCCTATTTTTGCCCAATATTCAAGTTAGCCTATTGATTGTTTTGTTAAGCAAATTATGATAATCAAATTAGATTATAGTGTGCCATAAATAAACTAAAATTAAATGGACTGACAAAACCGAATTTATAAGACCACTTAAATGAAATTTACTAATAGTCGAGTCGAGAAAACTTGCAAACTTGGTTTGTGAACAGCAGCCCCAGGCGTTATGTATATTATATATATGAGAGAGCGCTGGGCTTCCCATTCTATTATTAGATAAAAATTATATTTCTTTAAAAAAATTTAAAGCTAAAAATAATTAAGTTATGAAAAACCTATCGAAGTTGCCCTTAAAATTGCGCGATACAGTAATGTTTATTTTTTAAAAAGCTATATTTTATAATATTGATAAATATTAATGCATTACTGAAGATACTGTTTAATGACTTTATGCCTATAATTAAAATCTGCAAAATGCTTTATTTTGAACTCGAGTTTATATAGTCTGCAAAAAAGTTTGAACTGACAAACTGACTTTAGCACACTTTCGGCAACCTTTGGATCAATTACAAAACTATTTTATAAGTTAATGATTTTCTTCACTTAACTTATGTCGCAAGTAATTTCCTGTCTGTTATTGAAATTTTTAATTTGTCAAAAAAAAACATTTTTATAAAGATTTATCTTTTAAAAAATGGAGTTTATATCGCCGGTGTTTTTCTAAGTGTTTTATAATCGTGCGCATCAGATGTATATTATAGTTATATGTTAATAATTCTAATTTGTGTTTCATATTTTAATTTTTAAAAGTACCTTAAAATAATAGTTTGCGTTTTTTTAATAAAAATTAATAAATACTGTATACTGATAAAAATAAATTTATGTTTCGCACACAAGAATATTCTTAAATGTTTGAACACTTGTATTATTTTGATTGGCCTTTTGTTATTTTCACCCGAAAAGATATTCTCCATTATCAGTGTGAAGCACGCGAGTGTCTCACAGTACGCGAACTGTACCCATAACTCACATCTCTATAACCTTTGAATAATTTTAAAAACAATAATCACTTTAATATTTGAACTTTTTCTCACTTTTGTCTATTTAAGCGTTTAACGCCTCTACTAATTGTTAGTCGCAGTTGTGAGCTCGAAGTGAGCAGTTAACTAATTTTGTATTTACTAAAAATTATTAAATCTATTTTAAATAAAATATTTCTATCACGAAACAAGTGCTTACAATTTATTAAATTTATTTAATTAAATCAAAGTTAATTTGAGCTGTAATCTCAGCGTTCGCAACAATACATATTTAGCGACTAAACAGCGCGTCAATCAATTCATTGAGTGTCAGTCCATCGATAGTACGACAGCGATCACGTATACCCCGAGTGTCAACATTGTGGTCACCACTTGGTCACAACCAGACCTCAACAATCGAAAGAGCGTTCAGCACAAGCCAACACATCGAACGTCTTCAAGTGTGTGTACTGCTGTAACGCAATTTGCATTCATTAGATATGAAGAACGGTTTTCAAGGGCTTTATTCTTTGATTATGAAAAGTATTTACCGTAATAGCTGTTTCAGGCAATACTGCGGAGAATAATGTGCAATAGACTTATTAAAAGCCAGAAAAATCTAATTTATTCATTAATGCGCGCTTTTTGGGCATATATAATAATATAAAGCTATTTTTATAAAACGAAAAAATCAATTATATATCAGAGCACTTGAATTTGAAGAGAATATGTGCACTTAAAATTCAGTTGTGTGTGTGTACACTACACAGCATTATTATTATTTCTAGTATTATTTAAATATTAATTATTCTTTAAATATTAATACAGCCATAATAAAGTTATATGTTTTTTTGTAAATTTTACTGCTCAAAGGAGTAATTTCTCGTTAGTAGAGTGTACGTACTGTAGTTTTGTAAAGGTCGCACAGAATGTATAGGTATAATAATCAGGGATCGGAATTTTATGGTATCATTTTAATATGTTGGCTAAGAATTATGATAACCAAAATTATATTATTATTTTTTCAAATAAATTGCAAGAAATTTGTAAATCTATTTAAAGTAGAAATTTTTTTATTAAAAGTGAACGACCGGATTGCGACATTAAAGACTAAAACACTTGATTGAAGATCTGTTAAAGAAAAATATTTGAGATCAAATCGTATAGGATTTAATTGTTAAAGTCTAAAGTTTTTTTAAAACAATTTTTTCCAATTTTTTTTGTAAAATTGTGTTTTTTAAGCCATAAAATTCTCTGCCTTGAAATAATTCGTGCTTAAACTGGCAGAAAACGCAACGAACATCCATTGGCATAACTTTCCTGTAATCTTATTAACTTATTACTTATAATAATATTAAATAATCTCAATTCTACGATAAAACTAGATCTATAATTTAAATAACTAATTTATTTATTTAAATAACCTGATCTTCTTGTTGATTATAAAACATGATACACTCTTTCTATACACTGATTTTCTCATGAGAAAACTACAACATAACTACAGAACTATAGAATGCATACACAAATAACTTTCTGTAGAAATGACTTACGAGTGTAATGAAGTGATAAGTAAAAAAAAATATTTTGTTGGTTACAAATAACCAGTGAATTTAGTTTTTCAATTATTGAAATAAATTGTTTCACAATATATTTGAAATGTTTGCTTCTATTTTATTGTTTAAAATCAATTTCACATCTGCTTTTAGCAAAATGATACCTTAGATGTAAATCAGTTGAGATGGATAAATAAATATAGATTCACATTCAGAAAAATAATTCGTTGATGACTTAAAGTAAACTAAATATTATTTGGATATTTAAGAGAAATCAACTTTTTGTTTTAAACAAATTTTTTGAGAAAATTTACGTAAACATAAAAATAGTGATAAAATTAGTTTCTTTGGCATCATTTTATTAAGGATTATAATAATTATAAGGTAATATAATATTTTCCTTTTAGTATTATACAACATAAATTAATTTAGATATTTATAGAATATAGTTTACATTTCAATACTGTTATATTTTCACTTGATTTTTTACCCACACTCTTAGTCTAACCATAAGAAGTTTAAAAACTAGTGAAACAAAATATCTCTCAAATACCATGTCTAAAGTTTGTTAATTTAATATTGTAGTAAACAAAAATAAAACATGAATTAAATCTTACAAACAAGAATGAATGTCACTTGAATGTTGGAAATTTTTCAAAAATTCTATAAAAATTATTATCACTTATTACATTAAAGTAATATTCTCCTACAATATTAAAATGAGTTAATTTCCAATAATGAATTTTTACTCTTTAAAAATGAATTTTACTTTCAAAAAGCCATTTTATACTTAGGTCATAATTTTTAAAAATTTTTTTTTAATTATTGCGTCTTACACGCAACGGGTTTGTGTTCTACTAGTATTTTTAAAATATTTTCTTAAAAATACAGTTAAATAGAATAAAAATATTAATGTAAAATTGTTCGATACAATTCTCTCAAGAAATATTTCTTTTTTTAAAGTTGTTCGAAGTGAAACTTAAGTGCATAAATATTATTGATTACATATATCTATGCAGTTATCAGATACCCGAGCATAATAACACTGGAATATTTGTAATAAAGTTTAGTTCACCATAAAATTACAACTATTGACATAATTTATTGAAAAGCATAAATATAATGCGATTCTTTGTCAATCACTTGAATAATAATTGGCATTCAGTGAAATAAGATTATATTGTTAGGAAGTGTGTGTAGTATAAAATGCTCTGCTTATTGCGATATTCTGTGCAGAATACAGTATATCATATCCTATGATCGCTGAATATGTGAGCCGTTGGGCAATACAGGCACTCATTGAACGATAATAAGGAGCAAAGGAGAGATATAATAAAATAAACACAAATACCTTCTCTCTCACTATAGCTTACAATTTAGTGTCCATTTGAATGGCAAAATCAATATTATTATTACTTCTATGCGATACACTTTCTCGCTCTAAAGGGGATAATTAACAGTAGGAGTGCGCGCGATAAACAAGAAATGCCACAATAATTTTGTTATTTATGTTTCGGTTAAACTTGTGACACATACCCGAAAACAACTGCAGATATAAAAACAAATAAATTTACTTATCCATTCAATTTTGTTAGCGTATACAGTATTTCGCATTCCGAAAATTAATGTAATTTCTGTACGAGTTAATGCATCGGTAAATTTTTCGGTGTCCAATCAGAAAAGTGTGCGCCAATTGATTATTACAGTCTCAAAGCGGCACTAATTTATTATACGCTTACTTCGACTTATAATTCTAAATTAATTAGCGGCCATAAGTGTAATAAATTATAACAGTGTTTTTTTTCTGTTTAGTTCGCTCGATGTGACCATACAGACACCATCCAGTTATCACCACATTTTTCACTTCGAAATTTTCTTATTCCTCTTTTTTATGCGTTTCGTTTATTTTCTTATACCGTTTTTTTTTATATTCTCTCCGGTAATTATTTAGTTTGGAAGTAGTGCTGAAACAGTCACAACATCAATATAACATTGGTTCGCATTTAGTTTTAGTTAAGTTAGGATTGAAGCCCTAGGCTTTCTCTCTCTTAATTCCTCTATGACTCAAAGGCGCAGTGTATTTGCGATTGATTTGGGCTTTTAGTGTTCGATAGTCTCAAGCAATGCCCAACAACGACAACCTAAATCTCATCGCCAATGGTTGGCAGGAAAGGAAAAGCGCAGCGAAATAATCCGCAGGCGGTTTAGTGGAGTGCCTTAACTTAAATGTATATAAGGATAGAATATTCCATATATCGTAACTGCGTTTAATGCGGACACTGTAGTGTAGGCTTAATTGTGAGTTTGACACAAACTCGACAAAAATAAATAGCGAATATTCACTCCCAATCAACAACAATCGAGCAAATCATCAGTTAAAACAGCTTTAAACCACTTCTCGGTTTCGAAACCCGTGGTGCAAATGTGTGGCACTAATTTTAATTGTATTTATTGCGCTTATAAAACTGGGGGAACCATATATTATGTTCGCGAGAAATGGCACACTACTAATACCCACACACTCTCTCATCGCACACATAAGCAAATTTATGCGCAATCTAATCGATTGCTATCTAAATCATCATAAATATATTTATCTGGTGTGTGATATATGCATTTAATTTTATTTTTGAGAAATGAGAGAAATAGCGATCATTACTAATTAATTTTCAAACACATCTGTTCACAGGAATAGTGTTATTCATTCGCTAAATCGATTATAAAATATTTTTAATAAAATATATCAAAAGCCTTTATATATTAAAATAATTAGTCAAAATTATCGGAAAACTTTTCATGAAGAAAAAGAGGGCCCAAAAATATTGAATTAAATTAATTAAGCGAAATGAAATCGAAAGCCCGAGAGGATGACTAAACTCCCGGTTATAAGTCCTGACGCATACTTTTATTTTCTAAAGCCGTAAACGACTAGTTTTACATAATTTTGTAATTTTTCATAAAGGAATAGCAAAAATGTGTGCTATTTTGCTCGCACATAGCGGTATACAAAACTACATCAAAAAGTTTTTATTCAATGCCAACCGAACACAACGCAACGCGCATTCATATACGATAACGCATTGGGCTTTAAATATGAATAATGGTTTTATACTGAGGGCCACTCAGTATTCATAAATAAATACTGATATCGCTTTCTCATTGACAAAGTTATGCCACAAAAAAAATTTACCATTAACTACAGCGAGAGGAGAGATCGCAGCGAAATATTAGTGTCTATCCATGTCTTTTTATGCATAAAAATTTTCCCCAGAAAATAAATAAAAGAGACACCGCACACAACAAATAGCAATAAAAATATTCTGTACTTATACTTTAGTAAAAAGTTTTTACTAACCACTCATGCCTTGAAATATAATTATAATTTTTGCACAGGTTTTGATCGTTTAAAATGATAAGCAAGAGTTTTTTTTGCTCAAATAAAGAAGAAACGATGATGACTTTGACTCTTTATTTCTTTGTGCGCAGAAAAAAATACCATAACTGTTATCATTGAGAACGCAGTGAGGAGAGAGTATCTTATATACACAGTACAAATACAAGTAATATATGTGGCATTACTTCTAATTATTAAATACTGTCCTACACTCTAATATTTATCTCAATACGGAATCTGTTTGTCTGCAGCACAGCTATAATGTCATGCTTGGAGAAATTACTTGTTTTCGAAACAGATAGACCTAATGGATAATAATGAGTACAGCATCATAAATAATGATAAATGGATTTTTATACTGTTTTTTTTCCGCGACTGATTAATATTGAAATGCAGTGCGGAAAGTATGCGTTATAAATATATAAACAAAATAGTTTTAAGCATATCATAAACTTAGATAAATATACTGTATATCGCGTTTGAGCTCCACTTTCTCGCAGACAGTTTCACCTCATTGTTCACTTAAAAGTTTTTAATGTGTTTTTGAAATATTTTTTTGTTATTTATTTCTTGAATATGATAAAACCTGTGAATCCTGAAAATTGCATTTAATTTGCAATTTAGCCGCAAATATATCTCACTTAAACTTTAAAGCATGTGTTTTTTGTTGACTAATATCTTAATTAGTTTTAAAACCTTTTTTATACTTCTATCTACTAAATTATGATAAAACTTTACGTTTTATCGTCTCTTCAAAACAAATATTAAAAGTCATTTATATATACAAGTTTTTATTATACAGAATATTTACAGTATAAGCTTATGGTTGTATTTGATTTTAAATTACTGTATTTTGACTGTCTTGAGGATAAAAATATTATTTAAAAAAACCGAGAGAGAAGAGTGGCTCAAAAAGTTTGTTAAAAATATTAACTGCAATCAGATAGATATGTCAATTTTAAAATGACAAGAATTTTTCGTCCGCAAATTAATTCAAAAAATACTTATATATATATATATATATATAGTATATATAATGCCTTTTAAGTTTTTCGATGCGCCAAAGCTTTAAGTTCATAATGATACCCTTGAGTTGATTATGAAACAAGATAGAAATAGACATTTAAGAGGTATTCTTACTGATACACTCGCTTATCAGCATTTTTTGAAATGCAGATTGAGTGCGATCGCTCGGCCGAAGACGCAGTTCGGGTAACGATGCGCAACACCTCTATCAAACACTTTGCTTAATATTTTAGTTTCAAGTTTATTACTTATTAATTTATTTTTCGTATCTTTCGGTGTATATATATCTATATATAGATACATGTCTGACTGTCTGAGAATTTCCTATACGACAAGTCAAACAGAGTTTTATATAAAAAACTAAAATTTGTTTACGAAGTTTTAGCACATTAGCATATTAACTTAATTTATCACCAGTTTTTCGATTATTTCCAACATTTCAGCGTGTTATTCATTTTAATTTGAAAAGTTTGTTAATACTGTATATAATGCCTGAATAATTAAATAATAAATAATTTTCGATATTATATATTATAAACCATAAATAAAAGCCGTGTTTGCGCGCAAACATGATTAAAAATGTGGAAAATTAATTTACATTTATTGCTTATGTTACTGTATAGTAAAACTAAAGATTAAAATATTCATTAGACGTCATTGCGGTCTACAAACCGTTCGGTTCACTTAATTATGTATTTATGCGAGTGATTATAATTTTTTTAAAAAATTCTCACTTTATCTGAAGCAATTAAAAAATTTTCAATTAACAAAAAACCACAAAATAATTATAAGGCGCCAAATAAACAAAAAAACGGCAGAAAAATACTATCATTTCAATTAACCGGAGCTTTTTAATGCAAATTGTTTCTCGAGTGCTGCGCTGCGGCGGCACTGCATTAAAAATCCTGTTTTTAATATTTAATCATTTAATAGCAAATGAAAGATAAAAGAAAAGAGTTAGAAAAATAAAATAAAATACTTATGAGAAGAGAATTTTCTAGAAAAATAAACAACAAAAATCGTTTGTTTGTGTGTGTTTTTGAAAACGATACTTTAATCCTATTAATTAAAATAATAAATATTTTCGCAAAAGTAAAATTATACTTAATAACTATTTCGTTTGATAATTAATTTTAAAAGATATACTACAGATTTTAAAAAAGCAGCCACAGATGCGATGCAAGATAAAGTTATTGGAAAATAAACTTCTCTTTTTGTTAAATTTCTCCTCAATTTAATTATTACCTCTAAAGTAATCACTAATTGGTGTTTACTTGTGGAATAATAATTTTGCGCCAAACTTTTCTAAAAGTTTCCTAATAAATACTTCCTTCTTTGCACAGAGAAAAATTTAATTGAAGATCAAAACTAAGATGACATCACTTAAATATTTTTGCATCTATACATATGTAAGACCATTACATAAATTTATTTATTTTTTTCTGCTTTGCTTCAGCTGTTATTATAATAAATTCAAATAAAGCCGAGTTAATAAGATTTGAGAGGATAGTTATTTTAATTATGAAGAAAAGCTTTTTTTTCTCTCTCTAAAGCAACAAAATTACTTTTCTGGCATTTTTGTGATATTATATGAACTTTTTAAAAATGTTTTTTTTGAAGTCGCAGTTCAAACAAAACACGAATATTTAAAGATATTAATATCAAGAAAAACATTTTTGTTTTAATAAGCTTTTAAACTGTCATTTCAAAGAGAAATATCTTTTTAAACTAAAAGAGATTAGAGAATATGTTCTTTAATTAACATTCTTATGATTTTGATGAGATGTTTGATGGTTTTTAGTACTTTTCTCGGTGTCTTCTCTTGCTTTTTATGGCTTTGTAATTGTCACCAATAATATTCCTGTTTTTTTATGATATCCCGCTTCTAAGTTATACATACATGTATAGACAGACACTTATACGTGTATTAATGTTTAAATATAATATTTCTCGATTACCATTAAATTCTTGGAAAATATTTTTTTTTTCAAAAAAAATTTTCCCTAAGAAAAAAATTTACTAATGAGTATTTTGTATCAATTATATCACTACGCATTAGTGTACGCGTCAGTTATTTATTTTGATCTTCGGGGAAATAATTTAACTATTTTTGAAAAAAATTATTGCATCCCATTTATGCTAATCAACGATAGCTTCCTTTTTTTTGCGTTTCACATAATTATTATCTCCATCGTTGTCTTTAACAATTTTAAGTCTCGCATATTTTTTAAAAAGCTTTAATACTTATTATTATTCAATATTTTTTTCGCTCAGTTTTGTCCAATAAAAAAAACTTAAAGATTTTATCACAATAACTTTTTTGTTTATCTGTCATTGCCATCCATAACAACAACAACAGCAGCAAAAAAGGTAAACATTTAATCGGTAAAAGCTCTAACTTTTTAAACAATTAGTGCGAAATTTAATTAATGGTTTGTGTGAGATAACTCCGCACAATATTTTTCAAGGATTTTTGTCTGCGAATAAAAATAAAAATAGTTGAACCAAATTTTTAATTAAAATAAACTAATTAGATATAATGTTGTTATCTTGTTTGAATAATGAATAACAATTTGTAAACACATTTTTACTTAAAATAAAAATACGCACATGTTTTTAATATTTATATTATATATATATATTATATATAATATAGGGTTTATTTTGTTGTTAATTCTTTCTATCACGTTATTTCACTATATTTTTGTTATGTTGTTATGGTTTTTATATATAACTGACATGATCTAATTTTTTTGGGGAAATATCTAGATAGCGAAGCATAAATATAAACAAAACTTAAAGTTTTGTGACTGAAATATAAAATGTCTCATCAATCCAATCAATGGCAGAAACGCCAACTCATTTTTTCTGGTAATTATGTTTTTGTATCTAATTTGCATAGCATTGCTATTCTTTTTGTTTTTTTTATAAATTTTTTAAATAAATCAAAGTATAATAACTTATAAACTGATTTTGGCATTAATAATGGACCAATATTTCTCGAAATTTGGTAGAAAAAAGTTTTTATTAAACATAGTGTTCCTAATAATCAAAGAGCTACTCATAACTGGGAATATCAATGAAAAGCGGAGCACTCAACTGAAAACTTCCGAATCCCTAGTTTTCATTCTCTAACTTAATTTCGCTGATTTTTCAGACTCGATTTTATAGTCAACCGATTTCTATATACTACGAGAGAGAGAGAGAGAGAGAGAGAGAGAGAGAAGAATCAAAATCTGTTGACCAAATCAATATTTTTTTGAGCGAATAATATTTTTCAGTTTAAGTCAAAACCGAAAAACAAACAAATAAACAATTAAGTAGTTTGACGTTAGGAGAAAAAAAATATATATGATAGAAAGGTTTAAGACTAGGTTTAGGATAAAATTTTATTTTGCTTTTTAGTAAAGTAAAAATAATAAAATTTAATGGATTGCTAATTAACCGACAAATTAAAAAAATTAAAGTTTTGTGTTATCTGCATTATTTTTGATATATGCTGCATCTATAGAACGCATTATTTTAGAACTGCCAATGATGATGGGTCTATTAAAGAGCAAAGAAATCGACTGTTTAAAAATTTCCAATGACTCAAACCAGATAACTTATGTGACATTATTTCAATACTTTTTCACTCATATAAATAGAAGTGATGTTACTTTATGTTAAGCAGTGAAAATATAAAGTCGATAAATTAAATTTTAAAAATATTTTAATCGATAGAAGTTTAATTTTAATTAGTTTAATATGGATCAAAATATAACCCCTGGATAATGTAAATCAAAGAATTATTCTATTTATATGCAAAGACACAAAACACACATATAGAGGGATACAAGAGGCAACTATTCTGCTCATTGAAGTAATTGCTAGATTTCCAATGGGGATAACTTTATGATAAGCGCAAATATAAAAATTAAAGCATCAAAACAGAGAAAAAGAGGAAATATAGCGATAGAGAAAATTAGAGAAATAACAACAAACCTGCGGTGATTTTGATAGTTTCCGCAATTGGCATCTAAAATATTAAATGAATTACTAAAGCACTACCCTTTACAATGCGTCTCTCTCTCTCTCTCTCTCTCTCTCTCTCTCTCTCTCTCTCTCTCTCTCTCTCTCTCTCTCTCGTCTGTTTCTCTCTTTCTCTCACATTTTAGGCAATTTTCTAATTCAATGTTGAATCATGATGACTAAGAGGCAGTGCAGTGTTGTATTGGTAGTTAAATTAAACATTATTACAGCGGCACACAATGCAAACTGTGCTGCAGTAATATCATTACTGAATATATTGCCCATTGGCTTCACTCTATAACATAGACACTATTGGCTTTTAGTTTAACTTCGCTTCAATGCCCGCAATATATAACATTGTATTACTGTTAAAATAGTTTGACACACGGATGCGGAGAATGGATGTGAATAGTAAATGGAATCAGGCATAAAGAGCAACACTATTAATGTGTACCTGATCCACCATTTGGTCCGTGTTTCGTGCGTTTCATGCGTGTCTTCCTCTTGTTTCTTTTGTCTCCTATTCATTCCCAGTCTGCAACTTTCATTTTTCATCAATATTTTATGTGAAATATTTTTTTCGAAATATAAAATTCTAATTTTAATGTCAAGTTTCAAAATTTGATAAAAAATTTGATTATTATTCTTTAATTAATAATTAAACTGCAATATGCGATCGAATAGATTTTTTTAAATTAGTAGATTTTATTTTTATTTACTTTTTTATTTTTATTGATTTTTCAAATTTTCAATTTTGTTAACTGAAATTATCGATTCTATTCGAACAGTTGAGTCTCAAAGCCATTAAAGATATTATTGGTAATAAAAATTTTTTTATTAAACTAAGAAATTAGTTATTTAGCTATCAGTAGTAATTTTAATAAAAGAAGAATATATCTAGTAATTTCAAAGAAAGGAAAATTTTTAAATTTGTATTTTGTTTTATAGACGGTTAATTTTAATTAAGCGAAATTTTCTTAACTTTTACTATTTATTTATATTAATGAACTTTCTTGCGCCTTCTTTTATCATTAATAAACCTAATAAATCTATATTTCTTGATAGTCAATAGTAGAATTGATTACCGTATTTCTAGAGTTAAGAAATATATCTTACGAAAACATAAATATCAGACAAATCGATAAATATGTATTTCCAATGATAACTTAAGTCATGAGCGTATTGATAGTCAATTTAAAGAGAAACAGCACCAATTTTGATACTCTTAAAATGTTTTTACAGAAACCAGTTCTTATGTTTACACGGATTAAACTAATCTTGATTTTCTTAATTATCAGCACAGTATTATTCAAAACAACTTTTAATAAGTTATTTTAAACTTGTCACAGAGGGGTGTGGTATAAAATAATGCCCTCTCTAAGATGAAAAACGTGGCCTAAAGAATCAACACCTCTGCCTAATTTTTTGGCAAATATTGCAAAACATTTTTTTAGAGTTTTGAGAACAAAAATATTTTGGAAATTTGAAAGCGAGCGCATCCCGGGTCAACTGGTGAGCACAATGGGTATTATCTTTAAATATATGCAATTTGTAGAATATTGAATTTCAAACACTATTAATTATATTACAGTAATATTTTTTAAAAGATCTGTTTAAGATAAAAATTTAATTTAAAAAAATTAAGGTAATATAAGCTCATTAAAAAAACAAATATCAAATAGAAAAAAGTGAAAGTAAAATAAATCAAATCTGATATATATAATACGCTGAGAGAAAAAGGAAAGGCGAAACATTAGCATTGACACAACTATACTAAAAAATAAAAATTATTAAAAATGATGGAAAGTCGTATTATATTGAAAGCAATTAATTAAAATCATATAAATTTAAAATTTACAACACATCAGATAATTTTAATTAGCATCAAAGAATTACTAATAAATCATAAAATATTAAAATTTTAACATAATCTAATAAATGTCAGGTTAATACTTGTATGCATTACTGTTTTTACTAAATTAGGGCAATCGCAATGAAATTTGATTAAAAAATATGTTTAAGAGATCGATTCAGTCGCAGTACGAGAAAGAGTATGTTTCTGTTTGGGGACACATACACACACAGACATACATAGCAAATGGAAAGGGAAGGCAAACTAAAAACAGTTTCACAACAAACACTCAAAATGACATGAGTCTCCGTTGGGATACTTCTATGATGGCAATAGTTTCAAATATACGTGCATTTCAGTTGATATAAGGCAGATCCGCTGATTCAGCTCGGAATCATATCCTCGTCAGGAGAACACTCTCGGGACAATAGAGAGTGAATGGGGAGAAAACGAAAGTGCGGCACAAATGCTTTATTGCCAGCATTCGCCTAATAATATAAAGCTAAGTCTTTCTCTCTCATCATCTTTTAGGGAAATACAATGTGAATGGCATTGATAGCAATCCTTATGAAACATAAAGTTAGAAGCAGTTATCAATATAAGGCAGATGATCACTGAGGGTAAAGCAATAACTAGATATAAAACTCATAAACCATAACTAATAAGACAATGCATATATGGCGTTGTGATTCAATGGCAACATCTACTTTATTGAGACAAATATTGTGAGTGCACAGCATATTCTTCATTGCGTTTTAGTGATAATTCGGGCACGTATTGATAGACGAAACAGTCTTAGATCTATGGTTATGGCGGAGAGAGAGAGAGAGAGAGAGAGAGAGAGAGAGAGAGAGAGAGAGAGAGGGCATCGAAAGCTTTATTATTTGTGTATACAGAATATTATATTCTATTGGATTCTTAAATTTTTTTATTGATACTCTTGTGTGTGTGTCGCGAAATAACCTTTATATCAAATCTAATAAAAAAGAGCTAAACTAAGCGAATATAGCAAAGCTAACGTTCAGATTAGATTTATAAGTATCATAAATTTTAGTATAAGTCATTAAAAATGGCTTTTATCTGCCAAACTCAAAGTAGCACTAATATTTGCATCCATTTTTTTCGGCATTAAAATGAAAAATAAAATTTTAATTTATGTCACTTGAGTTTTTTTATCGTTTGTAAGAAAGATATTCAGATGATATTTTTAACAACATCTTAAATTATAACCTTTAATTAAAAAATTTCCAAAAAGAGAGAGATCTAAAAAGTTTTACTTTTCAAAAATATTTTCCAAGTAAAGAATAAAAAATAGAAAAAAGAAAAAAAACGAGATACTAGTTTTAGAGTATATTCTATATGGTAATCAACGAACAACAAAAAAAAATATAAGCAGCGTTTTTCTCTTTTCTTAAACGTAACAAAAACAGATTTTGGATATTTTTCTCAATTTAAACAAAAAAAAATAATGCGTCGTTTACTCTGCACATACACATACACACGTAGACACACACACACACAACTACAGCACCAAACTAACTCTGGTAAGTCCTAATCTTAGTATTGATCGGTTTGAGGCACACACAGCGTAAAACTGAAAAAAGAAACACGAAAAAATTGTGAAAATACATTTTATTATGCAATTGAAGTCAGAAAAAAGAGTAGAAAAAAGCATATAATGATAAATACAATGTTGAGCTATTTTGTCGTTGTACACACACATACACACACAGAGAAATAGACTTATGTTGCTAAGGCTGGCAAAAATTAGTGTCGTTATCAGGGAGTTAAAGGGAGTCTCCCTATTCTGTTTAACTGCATGCGAACAGTTATTAACTTATGGCATAAATCACCGAATGACATGCAACATATTAAAAGGTGGATATATTGATGATAATACTGTTTTTGTACTGTTGTTCTACATTACGGCAGACGAAAACCGCTACGGCTTTATATATACACTGTGCGTCTTTTTTTTCTGTTTGTACTGCACAGTGCAGACAGAGAACCAGAATATGTAAGCTTATATCAGAATCGAAAACGTATGGATTCTGTGTATATCAATATTAGTATTGCGACAAAGCATATATACTTTCAATCTGTTAGATCTAACTTTAGTAAGTTAGGGCATAATAATTCATTGTACTGCACTGTGTGTATGTATGTGTGTGTGTATATAAAAAAGATATTCATTTGCCATATGCCCCACCCGTACGACTCGTATGATGCAAATGACGGAACACTTCCTGCGAGAGATTTGGTTAATGGGCATAATCTTGTGACTTATTTGCGTTATCACCTGCTATTTAGTAAAGCGATTTGCTATGAAAATATTTTTCGCGTTTTCGTTATTCGGCTATACATAAAATTTACGTATTTTTTGAGATTCAAATTCGTGTCAATATAAAAATCGATATTCAACTGGCAATGCCTCTAGAGATTTAAAATCAGTTGTGTTTTTAGAGAGAAAACTGCTTAGAATTGGAAAATATTGCTGAAAGTAACTAATCTAGTCGTCGAAAAGATTTTAACGCGAAAAAGAAAACCTGAATGAAGAATGAATGACTATTTTATTTTTAGTTGAAATAAATCTAATTTCTATGTGAATTAATTTTGTTATTTATAAACAACAGAAAAACCGACGTTAGTTTTACTTCAGCGGTTATTTTTCAATTTTAAATAACCAAATAATGAATATTTATAGTTGATTAAAATAAGCAATGTTTGCCATTAGTTGTTAAAACATTTGCATAAATGCATATAAAAACAAACACAAAAGCGCGCACACATTAAGCAATTATTGACCCAAATTAGACGCTCAAAATAATTTTATATAAGACAGCATATATTCTTAAACCAGAATATTTTGCATGCATCCAGACTACACTACATATTAGATAATCACGAGCTCTCCATCGATCCGAAAATTTAATGAAATTCGGAAAAATATTTCAATTTCTCAAAAACAGCGTAAATATTAATTACAGTATATTGTTTGGAGTTTATAATGAGAAATCTATATAAAAAATTTAGTGCAGTAAATTATAATTCTTAGCCTAAACTCTTAAAAACAAAAAAAGTGATTTTTAAAGCTTTTCCCTCCAGTGTGTCAGAAGTGAATTATAAATTAGTTTTTACTGTATGCGCTGATAAAAATTATAGCGAAAATGTTTACGGATAAATTTAACTCAACGATAAATTTAATATGGTATTCAAACCATTTTATGTGAATAATGTACTGCTTGAAAACGGTAATTTCGATGTGGTCTGCGTGTGTCGCCAGGAAATTCAAAAGGAAAATGCATGCCATCTAATTACACAATTACGCCAATTATATAGCACTATGTTGTCATATATTCAGTTTTATTCGTCATTAACTGACGCTAAAAGAAAGGGCGACTCAATGGAGTGAGTGTTTTTAACGGTGAATAAAATTCTCGTAAACAGTGACTGAGTTTAAATAAGTTAGTAGTGTTTAGAGACATATTAAAGCATACAGATATGCCCATCGTATTAAATAACAATACGGAGAAGAGAGTCATTATTGGAGTCCGAGACTCATTAATGGCAATTTCGGTTCTCTTCTCAAGCAATTTTTTCCTCACTCAGTCACTCACTCCCCCTTAAAATAACAATTTTCATTCGAGTCGAGTGAGTTGACTGTGTTGACTATTCGGTTAAATACACTTCCTTCTGGTGGGGGAGAGAGTAATGTTTCCATCAATTCATGCGGAAAAGAATAACGTTTCGAAAAGATCAGTAAATGAACACAATATGTAGAGACAGCGAAATACTGATGCGAACGGTTAGTGAACAGTACAGCACACCATTCAAATCGCGCATTGGAAGAGTCATTTTTTGTGCGAAACCAAACTCTTAATGACACTGAGAGACAGACAGAGAGAGAGAGAGAGAGACCCGAAAATCTAATAGAAGTTCATTAACAATCAAAAAAAACTTGTGCGCGTCATTCAACTCTTTTCATGAATGTTGATTGAAAATGCCATTATATTTATATAAGGGTTCTTTAATAATGATTCGCCTGAAAACAAAATAAAAAACGGTTCATTTACTTAAAACTTTAAATTACGACTCGTCTCTTCTGAAACAATTTTTTAATTTAATGCTCAAATACTTCGAAAGTATGCACAGGAAAAACTAAAACGCAAAGAGAGAACTCTTTTTTTATTGATTTTCTTTCTTTTAGGGATAAAAAAACTTTATTAAGAATGCCGTTGAAAAATGTTGCTCAACGAATGAGCCAAAACGTGAAATTCAAGCCAAAATAAAACTAATTTCCAGTGTCGGGAGTGAAAACACCCAAAAACTTGCGCATTATATTATTGATATAAATAAACAGTGAGATGAGTTCTCGCAACAACTGTGTGCCAAACCCTTACGCACACATAACACAACAAGACACCATCAAATAAACAAAATAACCGTAAGGTTAACTATTAAAACCAGCATCAATTTCTCAATCACACTTTTGGCCTGTGATTAATTGTTACCGTTTTCCACATAATAAATATCCCTTCATAAGATCGCATGTAGAGTATAACTCACACACACTCGCACATACAATACAGTATAGTATAGTATCGTCACATCGAATATTATAGCGAACCAAACATTTCTAGACCGAGAGTTTTATTTCTGCTGCGCTATTAATATAATCAATATATTTTGGTGTCGTTTTCTAATAGTTTTGTTTTGCTTTTTCCTTATTGCGAATCATTTACAAAAATGTATTGGCATTGGATTATTGCGGCAAAAATTATTTATGAATCAGGCATTATTTATTATATTTATAATACTTTATTTTAAACAACAATTAATACACAATTTCAGTGTATAATTATGTCTACGCCAGACACTAGT